>JABAKA010000016.1:0-96387 GCA_018857285.1 Termitomyces sp. Mi166#008
TGCCCATGCTCTGTTCAGGTTTATGGTGCAGTGAGAAATCAAAGTTGGCCAGATACAAGGACCATTGAGCTTGACAGTGATTGAGCTTCTTTGCCATTCAAAAGTACTTGAGGTTCTTGTGGTGTAACCGGATCATTACATTATAACGACTTTATTTGTTAATCGTTGCACAGGCAATGCTATTTACATCAATATTGTATTATGTAAAACAACATCTTGTATTTCACAACGTATCTAGTCAATACCGATATTGCGGTCTGATTCAGCTACTGCATGATTTATGCAAGATTGTTCTCTCTGTAGCCAACGGCTACACAGATGTTGATGAACTATTTATTCATGCTGTTCTTAGAACAGTTTATGGACACATCGTATATGTGCCAGATACTGAGAATATCCTCTTGAATGCTCTTTCTAGACTCTATTCAAATGATCAGCCAGAGACAGTACAATCACAGAGTGAATATACTTACCATGACATGGTAGACAATGATGATTTGAGCAGACACCTCATTTCTATGTCAGTGCTGGTAGGAGTGGAGGGTAAGAGTGCATCAATCCACCAATCTTCAAGGTCTGAGGAGGCAGTGAATGATACATCAGCTGAGATGGTGAACTTCATAACAAAGAAAAGGACTTACCATAAAAAAGTAGTGAAACTGGCTGAGACAGGTCATCCTGAAATGGCCAAAGAATTTGCTGCTCTAGCAGCACCACATTTTGTTCTTTGAGGCCCTCAGAGACAAAATAAGGAGGAGAAGGGAGCTAGAACACTATGCTCAGCTCCTTCACCAGTCAAAACAACAAGGGAAAGAGTAGAAAACTCACAATCAGACTGCTAGCATGAAAGAAGCACATGTTTCCTAATATGAGTGCTTCTGAGACCAAGACCACTGAGGTAACTACTGCAAACTTGAACAAGCATATGCAAGATGATGACCTAGCAGAACATACACAACAGCTCCAGAGCAAATATGCTGCTACTCCACTCACATTGGAAGAAATCCTGCAAGGAGGATGAGACCCCATTGACTTACTAGCATCAGTTAAGGGACAATTCCACAAGAACACCATGTTCATGAAAATCCTAGAAAATCCAAAAGCCTTCAAAAACTACGAGGTTACCAAGAACAAAGTTGTATACCTTAGGATAGATGGAAGGAAATTGCTGTGCCTACCAGCCATCATTATACACAGCTGCAATGTTAGAGAAATAGTGATATCTGAGGCTCACTTGTTATTAGCACATCTGGGCCCACAGAAAACTCTACTTTACTTCTGTGATCAGGTCTGATGGAAGACCATGGCTCATAATGTGCAGGAATACTGCAAGCAAATGAAACAAGCCTTCAAATCATAAGCTATATGGACTGCTTAATCCATTATCAGTCCCCACCTACCCATGGAAGGTAATAGGAATTGACTTTGTAGAGCCCTTGCCTGAGGCCAAGAATCAAGATGGTGAATTTGACACTATTACCATGATCATTGACTTACTTACCACTATGGTACATCTTGTCCTGAGTAGATCAAATTATACAGCCAAGCAGATGGCAGAACTAGTCTTTTCTGAGGTCTACAATCATCATGAGCTTCCCAGGGCCATAGTTAGTGACCAGGACACTTCCTTTACAAGCTCCTTTTGGGATCATTTACATAACCTAATTGGAACACAGTTATGCATGTCTTTAGCATACCATCCTCAGTCAGATGGGGTCACCAAATGGGCCAACTGCACTATGGTTCAATGATTAGACAATGCATAGGGGAAAAGCACAAAGACTGGATATTTAAGTTGTCCATGATAGAATTTGCTATTAACTTGGCCTGTTCTAAAACTACAGGTTACTCACCATTTTTGCTGAACATGGAACAACTGCCTTGACCCATGATTTGGAATAATGCACATCCAGATGAATTTCCAGGAGTACAAGTATTTGCTTAATGGTTGAAGCTTGCTCTGATGGTAGCACATGATTTAATCCTTGATGCATGCTCAAACAATCCCAGAATGCAAACCGGAAGAGGCAGGTTGAACTGTTCAAGAAGAACAATATGGTGTATATGTCAACAAAGAACTTCAACTATCTGAAAGGTTTCCTTTGCAAACTTAAACCTAAATACAAGGGGCCTTACAAAATCCTGGAGAATTTCAGCAACCATTCTTTCTAGGTTGAGATTTCTAAGAACATAAAACAAAGGGGTATACATGACATATTCCATTCAGCTTTGTTGAGAATTCACAAGCTGAATGATGACTGACTCTTTCTGGGAAGATTAGACAAGCAGATCATCGAAGTTGAAGCCACTGAGTGGGCTGCTGAACATATTGTGGTGCATCATGGCACCAGGACCAACACAATGTTTGAAGTTCTGTGGCAGAAATAAATCTTGAATGAGCTACAAACAGGTCAAGGAGTTAAACTTACTCCTACTCTATCTCAAACTACTGGGGTACAAAAAATTTGAAGATTTGATCAATACCAGGTCAGTAAAACCTCTCCAAGATGACACATAAATTTTCCAAGTATGGAATATAAAGGGGGCAAGGGCCTAGGGAGGATTTCCTCCAATCTTCTCTCAATGCCTTGGCCACCCTCTTCTAACTACTCTCTGCTGCTGTCCACCATCTCTTTTCCTTCTTCATCTCATATTTCCTGCTTCATGGGCCACCCCAATCCCTACAGAAATTGTGGAAATGGCCATCATCTGGAGCTTGCCACTGTAAAGGTGACCTCTGGGGACTGTGGCTCAGTTACACAGCTGGCAGAGGGAAATCCAAAGTATATTGAGTGTTGTACAGATGACTACCAGTCTAACTACTCACCTGGCAGAGAGAAATCCAAAGAGAACAAGTCTGAGGATTCCCTATGCCAGGAGCAAAACTTCAGAGGCTTCTGATGCATGGGAAAGAACTGTACAACACATAAAAGTCACAGCCAGCCACAAAGAAAGCCTAAAGGGGCAAATCTCTGAAAATGATCAAACTCCAGAAGTTGCCAGACATTGCTGATCTGCTAGGTTGGGAACTTGTTTAGATTATTGACAGAGTAGGATTGAAGCTAGAGGGTTGAAAGTAGGACCAAAAGAAAGGGCTGAAGAAGGAGAATAAAGAAAAATTATAGTGGTGCAGAAAGGTGAAAGGTGGAGAGAGATAGGTCCTCTGACAGCCACCATCCCTTCCTTTCTGTGGATCTAGTAACTTGCATCATTACAATATTCAACCCCGAGGCCCCAGAAAACAACAACACCCATACCCTCAACCCACTTCAGCTTCAGCTCTACCTCAAATTTGACATTGAGCTTCAGATAACTCAAGGACAGCCTTCATATCCCCTGCCCCTTGGGATACCACATGTTTGCCAACATTCTCAACCTTGTTAACCCTGAAACAGAGTGTGCATATTGGTTAGCAAGTTATAACAACGAGACCCAGCAATGGAGCAAGGTCAACAAACCATTTTCCAAGGTATTCTTTCCCACCACCTTCATCAATCCTCATTTCAAACTCCTTGTAACCCTGGGCTTTATCACAAAGCAGGGCAAGGTCAATAAATAGACCATCAAGGATGCCATACATGCCTGGCATGCTCCCTCCAGGCAGCAGATCCAACACACTAAACAATTCCATGCATGTTGACACAATGGGAACCCAAATCCAGCCTTTTATCCCTCCAGCTTGCCTCAGAAGTGTCCTTGTCCAGATGCTATTACTTAGCCTGTTGCCAGCACCTCATCTACTCCCTCAACCAATCAAACATGTCAATAATGGACCCTCTTCTTCCACAGCCTCAGGTTCCTCCTGTTCATCCAGCTCTACTTCTATGGGCTTGGCTGCACCCCAATCCAAAGCCATGACATCTCATGGACTGGTCATTCAAGAACCTGATCCTAAGAGTAAGGGCAAGGCCTGGGCTATTGAGGAGAATAACAAGATGGAAGTTGACCCAGCTACTATACCTTTACCAGCAGAGGCAGACATGGCAGGCAACACAGAGGGTGAGCCTGAGGAGCAGGAACTCATGGATTACCCTGACTCCCCAAAGCCTCCAGCAGCCAAGTCTAAGTAGGCCTCAACCCATCCTGAATCATTCATCACTGTCTCACTATTATATCCAATTTCCCTACTACTTTACTTGGGAAGCTGTCTATTCTACCTATGATACTATCCAGCTGGGAGGGTGTATGTGGCGGAATGTGATCCAGAGTCTCCCATCAGCCCACTTACAGAAAACATATGATACTTACCCTATTGATCCCAAGACTGCCCATAGTATATAAGTCTGACCTGATTATTCAGTAGAGTAGTCTTGCACAATCCAAGGACTTAAAACAGTTCTGACCACAAGACTCTGAGCATGTGACAGTACTCTTCTCCTTCTAGCAGACTACCATTACACTGAGCATCACCCTAATTACTGGATATGTGGTACATATCATTGGAATTGCTCCTTCAATCCATTCCTTCTAAACTCCACCCAGAAAAATAGTGACATCACACTGACCTCATATGTCCATATTCTTGAACAATTGCAACATTACCGCTTTGGAGATGGAAAGACAAGCGGTCCAACGAAATACGCTATCAGGAAACCAAAAAGCATCATCCACACGTTCCACATCAACTGTGGGACATCACCCATTCTAACTGCTTCAATCAATGTGCCCTCAATCCCACTCGCCATAGCATCCATACTAAACAAGTCTCGTGCGCGAGCCCTTGCCCGGTCTGACAACGCCTGCCTTTCAGAAAGGCTCATTGACAAAATCTCAAGGAGAGCATCAGCCCAGACTTCCGTGTTGGGAGGCCGCAACCATCCTGTTCTCTCCTCTCGTGGTCCGTCAAGAACACTCTCTGTGGGTCCGCCGCTGTTGCATGCCAATACTGGAACACCACATACCATCGCTTCGACGGGGCCTATGCCAAAATGTTCGTTAGCAGGCGTATAAAGTAGCGCTACTGTTGAAGGGCTGCAAAGTAGGGCGGTGCGTTGGGAGGTCGTGAAGTTTAAGAGCAATAGGACGTCGGGATCGTTGGGTGTCAAGTTTCCTGGGGGTATCTTAATGGGTTTTTGACTTGAAGGGGGCGTGATGACGGTGTATGTCAGGGAAAGGGTCTTGGTAAGGTGTATCAGTGAGTCAAGCGTTAGTAAGTTGTCGTCAAGACGAGAATCGTAGCCCCCTGGTGTAACTGTTAGTGGCCTGAGAGGTAGAGTTAGAATCATTTCTTACCCGCAAGGACAAGTCTGAGTGGTTTAGTTGGAAGCTTAGACTTTAAGTTTGCAAATGCCCGGATGGCGAGAGCAACATTCTTCTTCTGCTCGAACCGGTTGAGGGAGACCAGTGTTGGCTTGTCACTGAATCGAGTAAGAATCATCGTTGGCCTTTCCACGAAGGACTCACGAGAAAACTGCAATGCTATCGGGATCATCGGGATCTACGGTGGATTCATATGCAGAAACATTAATCCCTGGGTAGACAACGCGAAGAGATTGTGTAATCGTCTTGAAATATGATTTCGTGACGCGAGCAGTGAATTTAGAGTTGGCAAGGATAATGTCTGCCTGTCCTGTGAAAAAGTGAGATGTATAGGCTAACAAACGCGGGAACACCTACGTGTAGTTGTTTCTTCCAGCCAGTCCATGGGAAACCTGTAAATTTGCTTTAACAGACTAATCTGCTTTCTCTTTTTTTCTCCTTCTACAAACGCGCCATTTGCTAGCAATTTGTCAGGAAAGTGGCAGTAGAACACGACCCGCGCATTCCCAAGATGCCGAAGGAAGGGTATACATGTCGATAGCTGGTCAACAAAGTACACATCATAATTTGGTGCAGACGGGGATAGAAGGTGCGTGATGAGGTGTAGTTGTCGTGCATGAGCGAGGAGAATATGGAATTTGCCCTTTAATGAGCGAGGAAACGGTGGGATGACGTGGTGAACTCTCAGCGTTCCTGTCGAAGGAATCCTGAGTCCCTTGTCAATGACTATGGAAATTGTACTGACCATCCTTTGTTTCCTCGAAACAGTGATTAGGGTCATGATGGGACGTATAGATATCCACTGAATGACCACGTTCCTGAAGACCCAGTGCGGCATCCACGACCAGACGTTCTGCACCACCTATTTGGCATCGCTAATTTTGAGTACACAAAATCTAACAGAAGAATAAGGCTAAGCACCGATGCCAAGGTCTGGATGAATGAACGCAACTTTTAACGGTCGAGGTTTGGACATCAGAGGGGTGAGCAAAATCAAAGTGGAAACCAAGCGTAAATAAACCCGCGATTAGGGTTAGGGTATGTTCTAAAAAGATCCGCAGCTCTCTCTTCCACTGTTTCCACATCATGGCTCCTCCCACTGACCTGGAAGAGGTTCTAAGAGACGAAATCAAGTGAGTGAACAATGCTGAAGTAACTTCTCAGGCCGACACCGACGCCAATCTGCAGAGAATGGCACTTTCGTACGATTGGTAGCCGCCCGATGGAATCACTGATTCATGTGCTCTTGTCTTTAGATATATACTTTCACCAGAAGAACGCCGATTCTCATCACGCCGCGCTCGAGCTAAGGGATGCCGTCCTTCGATTACGCCGTGACGGTGCCTTTGTTGCTGTGCCGCTCTTTCGTGTCAATACTGAGCCCATGGGCCCGCATCCGATAGGTGCGTGGGTTCATTATGGGTGATGACTGGTAGAAATATTTGAATGGCAGGCTCATACGAGATCTGGGTTCCTTCGGAAACGTTTGCGTCGGTGTTTTCGTACCTCTGTCAGCATCGTGGCGATCTCAGGTATGCTTTCTTTGTCATCAACGAGATATCGAGTCGAATTATTTTCTAGTATTCTCGTACATCCTTTGACTCGTGATCAGGTAAGAAGTGCGAATTTGTTCTCGTAGATTGCTTAGAGACTATTTACCCTCGAAGAGAACGTATGTTGTGACTCGTACCTGCTTTGTCATTGGTCTAACATCTGTCAACAGTGACCATGAGTTCCGCAACGCCTGGATTGGTCCGTCCTTACCTCTCGATCTCTCAACTCTGCCTCTAAGGAGCGACGAGATTCCTCTCCAATATCCAATCCTCAGTAAGTCGTGGCTTGAAGGAGGAACAAAGCTAAACTTTCCTCCGATCTAGAGCTGGGATACTCGTCAAAGTCACCACAGTTCTCGCTCGAGGAACGCCGCAAGCTCGGAGCCAACATTGAGCGTCTCCTCAAGCACGAGAAAGAGGCTGCAGGAGCACCGCCTCGACTTGCATGAGCTCTCTAGGATTAAATTGAGCCTTATCATCCTTTGATGTGGACACCCATTAACCCTGCATCCTCTTCCCACAAATTACGATCACAGAAATCTACTACAATGTAACCGACCTTAGCTCAGTTGGTAGAGCGCAAGACTGTAATGGATAATTCCTATCTTGATGCCGCCTGTTCGATCCAGGCAGGTCGGATGTTTAGAAGGGTGGGAGGATAAGTTTTGCCTCTCCGTCTGAGACATCCTAACAAAGTACGTGGTTCGCTACTTTCTTGTCCCTTCCGAATTGGGCCTTCGCTGCACGAATTTCCCGAGACATATACATAAAATTTCATTCCAGTTGTTCCTCTCCGGCAAAGCCTAGGGTTGCGTATTTGTAAAGACCCACACATTGTCACCGACCTTAGCTCAGTTGGTAGAGCGCAAGACTGTAATGGTTCCTGTCTATCTTGATGCCGCCTGTTCGATCCAGGCAGGTCGGAGTGACTTGGCTTATTTATATGCACATAAAATGTCCTTTTGTTTTCTCTCTCCTTTTTTAGATGCATCCCTGTCAAAAATGCAGGATGGAACACCTTCAGGCTTAACGATAGCAGCATTATCACAGGCCTATCCATCAGAATTGTAAGTGTTCTCAGTGCCATCCTCCTTGTTTGCCTTCTACATCTTTGCTGCCTTGCTTGTTTTGACTTGCTCATTGGCTTCTTCATCACTCAGGCCCTGGTATCTGCTGAGTTGCCACAAGTTGATCATCCCCATACAACACTTTCAATGAAAGATGTGTCAAAAAGCTGACTTCCTCTCATATATTTTTACCAATGCTGGTCTCTAAACATTTTTTTCAGGTTCATTCACATGTCAAAGTGCTTCCCCCAATTTGAATGCCCTGCATATGCCTGGGAGCACTGCTCCCAATGCTGCTCAAGAAACTTAACCTACTCTATGCAATCAGTACTAGTAGTACTAATGCTGGCACCAGTCTGCTCCCCTCCCAGCCTTTCACTTGACCATTTTCCTCTATGGGTTGGGCCTCAACTGTGTCACTCAGCCCTCAGCTGCTTGCTCTGCAGGTGGCTCTCATAGCAGCAACATAACATGTTATATTTCTCTGACAGATGAATGCTAACAGGGTAACATAGTCTAAACAGCCAAGAAACACTGACCCACTCATTTGCCACATACACAGGGGGTGTGGCATTTGACAGCTCTCATAGCTATGTAACATGACACAATGTGTTGTACACAACAATGATTTTTTTTTAGACTAAAAGATTGTGGCAATGCCAACAATAGCAATTCAGAAGAGCAAGCACCCTCCAACCAAGGATCACCTCCACACATGCATTGATGCCTTTGTCCTCAGGAACCTCGAAATGTGGCCCCCTAAAAATATGGCCTACCACTTTTCTGTATTTTCTCAATTTGGCCATTTGCGCCACAGAATCTTTCGACATCCAAACCTCCATTGTGTTTTGGTTGTTGCTCCTATTTGTTTTTGCAGCAGCCGCGTTGGCGTAGTGGTAGCGCGTCGCACTTGTACCATACATCTCCCTGAGCTTTGTTATGCGAAGGTCACTCGTTCAATCCGGGTACGTGGCAGCACTGGTTCTTTTTTTTTGTGTTCGTAAATTTTTTCCGACATCCGATGAGCTTCCGGATTCCGACGGCATGATCGGACGTCCGAGTCCGATTTCGAGTCACTCGTCATGAATAGGAATAGAGTCTGATTGCAATTCCACATCGATCGTGATGTCTTCACGTCGACACGGACCTCCATGCACTATTGTGATCAAGCTTGGTATGTCCTAAGAGAGTTTTCTTCAAGGTGCATGTACTCATCAACTTAACCAGGCTCATCCTCTATCGTTCATGAAACAACTCATCAGCCCCTACTTTCGACACTCTCATCCGTCGTTGAAACCGTAGTTAATCTTCGATCTAAAGGACATAAGGTTGTCCTCGTCAGTTCCGGTGCTATCGCAGTCGGTCTCAAACGCATGGAGCTCCCTTCGAGACCCAAGAATCTATCGGGGAAACAGGTACGTCTCATTGGGCTGGTGGACCTGATCATCATTCCAACGGATTTCCCTATTTTAGGCTCTGGCTGCCATTGGACAGGGGCGACTTATCGCGTTATGGGACAACCTCTTTGGTCAGTTGGGGCAGCCGATCGCGCAGGTGCTGTTGACGCGCGGTGACATTTCGGATGTGTGTCGAGGCCGTGTGGTGCTCTTGTGAAATCCTCTAACATACGCGACGGCAGCGGACGCGATATTTGAACGCAGTCAATACGTTCAAGGAGCTTCTCCACATGGGTGTTGTTCCTATCGTGAACGAAAACGATACCGTGTCAGTTAGCGTGAGTGGACCCTTAGCTTTTCGAATCCTGGTGCTGATCCAGGTGGTCAGGAAATAAAATTCGGTGACAATGACACTCTGTCTGCAATTACATCGTCCATGATTCATGCCGATTATTTATTTCTTCTAACTGACGTCGATGGTCTATATACTTCGAATCCTCGCAAAGACCCCGATGCGAAATTGATACAAGTCGTAGACTCAATATCGGCCATACGGTCACAAGGCAAGTCCTTTTTTGATCAGTTTCCTACCGAGGTTTCATGCATCGTCTCAGTCAGTACCACGACCCTCGGATCGAGCCTTGGCACAGGTGGAATGGAGACGAAAATCATCGCAGCCGAGATCGCGACTGCAGCAGGAGTCTCCACTGTCATCCTATCGAGCAAGAGACCCGAAAATATCTCCAACATCATTCAGTACTACGATCGTGGCTCATCCAAAACACCACAAGATAATGGCGGACCATCTCACTCGAAACCAAGTTCTGGACCGAACAGTGTAAATCCCAGTCGCAGCTCATCACCCACTCCTCTGATACGCCCTCTCCACACCATCTTCACCGCCTCTCCTTCTCCCATGCGCGATCTCAAATCCTGGACTACCCATACCCTTTTCCCGTCAGGAAGTGTGATCATCGACACGGGTGCCCACCACGTCCTGTCACGGCGTGAGTCGGGAGGGCGCCTACTTGCTGCCGGCGTCACCGGAGTCATTGGTGCCTTTGCTTCTGGCCAAGCTGTTCGGATTGTGATCCGACGCTACCCCGACGGAACAGCATCTGAGACGGCCGACCGGGAAGCAGCTTACACCAAGGGTTTAGAGGGCACGCGTCCAACGACACCCACAATGCACACATTGTCGCGGTCACCCAGTTCTGCCGGGCTTGAAGAAACATCGACGCTTGAGGAGCCAGGCCTAAGCATGGATGATGTGGTCGAGGTTGGACGAGGTCTGGCAAACTACAATTCAGCACAGATATTACGCGTGAAAGGGCTCAACAGGTTCGTTATCTCAGAGTTTCCCCTGTTGACTGCCACTGAAAATCTTCGATCAGTTCGTACCTGCCACAGACCTTGGGTTATGCCGATTCAGAGTACGTGGTGGAGAATATATCCATTAGAGTACCTCCTTCTTGATGCTCCGAGTTTTGACTCTTCCCATGTATATATAAACGTAAAGCGCTCAAAGTACAACGTTCGTGTGATGAGCCAATAGACATCTCAGATCAGAACCGTTTCGTCCAGTGGTGGCTGTGGAAATATTTAGGCCAAACAATGAACTTGATTTTCTGATAATTTTTCTCAACCATCTCTTCCACTAGCTTTTCAACTCTTTCCTTTTGTTCATGCACTAGCTTAGCAGACGACATATTCACCATTGCAACCATGTATCACAACAACTCTATCCGGATTCTTACGGGTTAGTGTTGTCGCTCTCTGCCGCTCAGCACTCCTAAACACTCCTTCTCTACAGGGAATAGCCACCCCGAGCTCGCCCAAGCCGTGGCCGAGCGGTGAGCTGCCTCTCCATGAGCTGCAGCTAAATGAACAGTCCACGGACAAGTGATTCTTCACACATTCAGGCTCAACGTGCCCCTCGTTCCCGTCACCGTCAAAAATTTCTCCAACGGCGAGATCAACGTAAAGATCTCCGAGTCAGTGCGGGACGAGGATGTATTCATCATCCAGTCCGGGTGCAGCGACGTCAACGACAACCTCATGGAGCTGCTCATCCTCATTTCAGCGTGCAAGACTGCTTCGGCGCGCAGGATCACTGCAGTCATACCGTGCTTCCCCTACGCACGCATGGACAAGAAGGACAAGTCCCGCGCACCGATTACCGCAAAGCTCGTTGCAAATATGCTCACTGTTGCAGGGTGCGACCACGTCATTACCATGGATCTGCACGCAAGTCAGATCCAAGGGTTCTTCGACATTCCCGTCGACAACCTCTTCTCTGAGCCACTGATGATTTCGTATATCAAGCGCAATATTCCCAATTGGCGTGAGTGCATCATCGTAAGTCCGGATGCCGGAGGTGCCAAGCGGTGAGTTCCCTTTTTTCACGTGTTTCAGCTCGTTGGTTTCTGATCCTGGCTTAGAGTAACCGCTATTGCTGACAAACTCAATGTGGAGTTTGCGCTCATCCATCGTGCGCGCGATGGCAAGTCTCAGTCGGAAAGGATGGACCTACTCGTTGGTGATGTCAAGGACAAGGTCGGTTTCATTGCGGTTGTCTCGGTGTGGTATTGAATCACGTTCGTCAGGTTGCGATCCTCGTCGACGACATGATTGATACTGGCAACACCCTCACGCTCGCAGCTCGAACACTGAATGAAAAGGGCGCAAAAGCCGTGCACGCGTTGATCTCTCATGGTAGCATCTCCCTTCTCTTGTCTTCTGCGTCACTCACCACCTCAACTCAGGGCTCTTCTCCGAGACAAACATGTCGCTGATCGAGACCCTACCGATAAAAGAGCTCGTGGTGCGTGCATCTTTTCCCTCGCGCAAGCCAACCCCATCTCAGGTCTCCGACCCATTAGGTCACCAACACGATCCCACAAAATGTACATGCCAGCAACTGCAACAAGCTGGTCACGATAGATATCAGCCCCACCATCGCGGAAAGCATACGCAGGACGCACAACGGCGAGAGTATCAGCCTTCTGTTCGGAGAGTGGGCCGAGGCTCGCGAAGTTCCCGTCATCTAACCTCTTCGTTCTTCCTTTGTATCATTATGCATCTAATCTGGACAGCGCTGTATGTAGACTCATTCTAGACAAGAATATTAGCAAAGAATCAATTACATCCTAGCAAATGAACAATACAGATCCTTGTTCCGTCCATGTGGTGTGTTGGTCGTGTGCATGTTAGTTCTCGATCCCAACCAAGGTGACGTCAATTGAATGCCAAGTTCTCGCACTTGATAGAAGTCTTGCATGTCGTGTGACCGCCATCCAAGCCGTATAGAACGGAAGGATTGGTCATGATTGAGACTCGGCGGATGATACATACTTATAGACGGACGAATGAATGAGAGGCCTGTTGTCATAACCGCGTATTTCCACAAGATCCGGAATGAAACTTCGAATGAACAATGCTTGCAGCCCCATTTGCGTAGAGACCCTCGGAGGAGAAATCATGTCTACATCGAAGAGAGCTTAAGATGAAGGCATAGAGGTATTTCGGTGGGGAAAGGGACAAAGCGAAAATGCTTTAGAGGTATCCAACTGCATACGTGCTGAGGCTTCGGACCTTATGTACCTTTCGCCACCCGTAACATTGACAATGAACATTACTACAGTGGCACGATGAAGCCTGGAACAATCCTTGATAGGGATACAAGATAACAGACCTCTCATGTGCTGGCCGTACGGCAGATGCTCTGCATTGCGCCACGCCACCGTCCCATTAGTATTCAACCACTTGACGACGACCAGTTCGTTCATCCTATGACCTGTGAGGGTTGGAATCCTTGGAATAAACAAGATTTGTGGTCGATTCCAACGCAATTTTCGTTAGGAACTCGAACGTTTCCGTGCATGTAGCCCTTTGAGTTAGCAAGGCTCAAAAAAATTGAGTATATAGTCCAAAGGAACAGTTCTCTGGGATTAAAAGGAACTTCTGTTCTCAGGCCCACGGCTTCGACGCTTCTGCGTACATACATGCAGGCCCCCATGTGCTTCTTGCAGACTTTTTGGCGAGAAACCCTCACTATATCCTAACTTCACATGCGTGGCATCAATAGAATACCTCGTGGGCTTCGAAGTATGGATAAGAAACGTTAGGCGATGAAAAGCGACGCTTGAAGTCCCTTTGACTCGTGGAGTAATGATGTCGCGAAGATTGGGGTTGGACAGATATGTTCAGGGAGTACACGACAGCTTGCTTGAGCGGAGGTCATTCAACCTGTCTCTTCAGCGTAGCCAATTAATTGACGACACGAACACTTCATCTCCAGGACCCAAACACGCATGTAGATTGCATGAGAACGGCGCAGGAAGTTGAGTTTCTAGCCAAGCATGCATGTGGTCAGGTCATTCAACAAGCGACCCTCGACAAAACATGCACAAATGGTGTCTAACTTTCTTGCCACCATCCACTTCTCGAGAACCGACCATACCCCATATTTCTTGTCGTGCCAAGGCCGAGAGGAAAACCAGACACAAAAAGGGGTTTACGAGACTGGGTCTTAAATTATCTTCATCGTTTCTCGAATGTTATGGGATCTTTTTGGTATTTACCGAATGGTTTTGAAGGTTAAACGCAGCTCTGTAAACAATGCCTTGTTCGCCTATTTTGCCGAATTGGCTATGTACATCTGGAGAAGACATCAAGCCCAGCAGTCTGAGCAGCCGTTATGGGCATGTTCCGTACTCAAACCGTCGATCCGAATTTGCAAAAAGGCGCACTGAGTCAGCCTCCAGTCCAGTGTCTTTAAAACTCGTAGGAATGTTACCCTCTTTGCTTCCTTCAGCTAGAGCCCCCCACTCGGTTGCCCAAGAACACGATGAAAAGCCTACATTCTGCATTCCCTTGCTATTCTCACACTCTTTTACTCTTTTTGCTCTGCGTCATTGTCCCTTTGTCGCACGGTGCACACCAACATGGTCTCGAAAATGATAATCTGCACAACCATATTCTACGTTTTGGCCATATCGTCCCAGCGCGGTCCGGTGTCCGCGCTGTCGTATTCCCTCCAAGCTATTCGAAAACGATGAAGGCCAGATCAGTGTCACTGGCTTCTATCTACGAACGCCGCGTTCGAAACATCATTGGTGGTGTATCTGTCGACCCTGATCGTAATATATCAGGCTGGTGAATAGTGAAATCCCTCTTTTGACTAATTTTCTAATTTCTGATGAAACTTTTCTAGGCTTTCGACTCTCGATAATAATGGGAGATGGCCCGATTCCGAGGTTGATTACACGACTGGGTGTGAGGCGCGTCGCGCAAATTGGCCTGCCCAGGAGCATTGGCGTCGTATCGGTAGGTGATAAATCAGTTTACTTCGCATTTGTGACTCTTCTACTGGAAGTAGTACTCATGGCTGCTGCTTGGCATGGAGGATTGAATGCTTCTAAATACACTGGAGACAAATATCTCAGATCAAGAACATCCGATGCTATGGATTACTGGTATAGTCGCGACTTTACTGACCCGGCATGTCTTGACTCGGGTGGGAAAGAGGGATCGAGTTGTACCTGCGAAAATCCTGACAATCTTCTATGGCATGTCCTTGATCTTCTCAGAGTAGATTCACAATAAATGACTCGCCACCAGGAATACCAACTGGTTCTCCAATGTTCATTCTTTCCCGCTTTCTCATCAACCACATTCTTAACTTGTTGGTCCTCAGGTCATTCTCATACCAAAATTTGCCACATCTGCCTCACTTCTTCTGGGTAATACGTTGAACTCATCTCAGATCGAGGCTGTCAAACGAATGGCTACGCGATCTTACCAGTACGATGTTGGCAATATGACCGGAGCTAATGCTCTTGACGTCTCAAGAATCGGGATGGACTTCGCATTGCTTAGTGGTGACACCGACTGGTTGGCCGATGCCTACAATCGTTCCCACAAAGAGCTTGTCATCATGAATGAAGTCAGAGCCGATGGAATACGTCCAGACGGCGCTTTCGGTAGGCAACCTAGCAGTCTTGGCTTCGTCAGACTGACGCTCATCTCAAGGTCAACATGATGGCATCCTATACAACGGTAATTACGGTATGTACGGATCATTCCCAATGCAACGCCAGGCTAATCTGGTTTCTGGTTTCTAGGCAAGGACTAGTACGTCTTTGAGCATGGTTCGATTTAATGTTCACATTTCTATCAGCTCGAATGATATCCTCGGGGATGAGATTGAAGCCGCCGGAAGCGACTTCGCCGCCGATGCCTCAGGACAAGCTGCTTTTGAGACGCTTTTCGAGGGCAACAAGTGGATGATAACCCGCAATACTGTTACCCAGACTCTTCATTGGGATCTGGTGAGTCATCGACTGTTCATGGCTCATCTTAAGCTAATTCTTAAACTTTAGTCTGTCATTGGACGCTTCATCACCTTTCCTGTAGCTGACATCAAGTGAGCATTATTTTTTCAACACTTGACCACGGGGTCTTGGCTGACGTCGACCGTCAGCGGAGCTACGAACGGTATCAAAATCAACCTCACGGCTGTAGGAGAACTAGGGCAATCGTGGAAGTCTCAGAAGCTGCTAGACTTTTCGAATTCTTTATCTGCACCCTCCAACGTGAATGCAGGAGGTCTCATTGGTAATCGTATGTTCTATACCAATGACTACATGGTATGATTCCCTTTTTATTGATTCCAGAATTAATAGCTTATCACTACCTCTTCTTGATTAGGTTCATCGAGGGAGAAATTACGTTTCAACACTTAAACTTTGGTCGACGAGAACAAGGCACACAGAGTGCACGAATTCACAAAACGTGTGTAGTGTATGACTCTTCCATGCCTGTTTCCCTGACGAAACTCGTGTGATTCGATAGCCATTAGGATTTCATCTTGCCGATGGTGTCACCTACTACCATATCCGCGGTGATGAATACGAGGACATCGCTGCGGCCTGGGACTGGAACCTCATTCCAGGCATCACAACTGACTACGGCGCTACACCCCTCACTTGCGATATCACCAAGTTCCTCGGAGTCGAGGCCTTCGTAGGCGCTGCCTCGGACGGTAAAATTGGTATCGCGGTGATGCGGTATACAAACCCTATAACAAGAGCGTTCAAATGGCAGAAAGCGTGGTTCTACCTAGAGGGGGATATGCAGCAGGTCATGGTTTCTAACTTGACGGGTGGGACCATCCAATCACCTGCCATCTCTGTTCTGGACCAGCGCCGTCACAATGGACCCGTCATCGTCGATGGGTCACAGATCAGTGTTTCGAAGAAAGCATACTCTGCTGCGCGCACTCTGTGGCACGGTGGGGTCGGTTATAAATTTGCTGGGACTGGTGCAGCATTGTCCATTAACGTAGGCGTGAAGAATGGTGATTGGTCAAAGATCGGTACTACATCTGAGCCTCCGCTCATTAGCGTCGATCTCTTCGCCGCGTGGATCAAGCATCAGGGTGCGGATGCGTCGTCCTTGTCGTATACAGTATTCCCTGGAACCACAGCCGAATCCTTCGCCACCAAAATGGCTAAGACTAAAATTCGCTCTATCCAAAGTGACGCACACATCTCTGCTGTCCTCGATGACACACAAGGCAACGGAATCTTCATGGCAGTCTTTTGGGACGCTGCTGGGGGTGCAGTCACGTACAGCGATCCTGGCTGTACATCACTTACTATCGCTGTCAACGGCAACTCGGCACTTATTTATAGGACGCACGCCGGGCTCATAACGTTGTCGGACCCGTCCCAGCAGCTAACAAGTGCTCAAGTCACTTTGACATTGGGGACAGGTATAGCTCCTCCGTGGTGGAGTGGTGCTCGGAACAAAACACTGATATTTTCGTTGCCAGGAGGTGGGTTGGCTGGGAGTAGTTTGACCCAGAAAGTGTAGCATCTATGATATGTGGCTTCTATCTTAATCATGTATCACATATCTCATGTATGTCTCATACCTATTTATATTTTTGACATAAGTCCATTGGAAATCGTGTTGGAAGACAGTAATAGTTGGTTGCAACCTACTGATATGATCGATCATCTGGCATCGACCGCGAGACACTAGCACCAGAGTCGGCGCCCATCGGCGTCACGGTAGATGCTTTACCTGAGCTCAGCCCATACACTGGAGACATCAAATAAAAATTGTCGAATACCCTTCTCGATCAGGCCGAGCACTTGAAGCTCATCGATATTCCCCCTACAACTGGTTTGATAGTTGAATATGCACGGCACAGGCCTGACGGTTGCACTCCGAACGAGCCGCGACCGCCCTTGTCTCAAAAGGCTGTATAGAACTGTCGTTTGGAGTACCCCCGGCCCAAGCAAGCAGGGTTTTGGATGGGCGGTTTTAAAGCACAGGCTACAGTATCCGGAGTCTTACGAGGATATGCGTGACATGCAGTTTCTTTGATTACCACGCAACGACACGCCCATCCCGGGTTTGCTTAACCTCCTGCAATTACTTTGGCGGAAAGTATTCCAATGGTGTTCTCAAAATGTCCACTCTCTGTTGATAATCGTCAAAGAAAGCAGCAATAAAAAGGGCCACACACCATACCACATCGCCAATGCTGTGCAAGTTCATAGATTGTTTGCCCCATAAGAGCGCTTCGAAGATGTTGTTATTAGTCGATATATATATATGTATATATTGTGTGAAGTTCTGCGAGGCGGTTTGGATCGGCTCTGGTCATGATAAAATACCAGAAAATTACACCCTTTTTTGGTATTCGAACATTCAAAAGGAGGTTTCAAAGGAAAACTAGCCAGCTAGAGGCGACCTATAATGACCTGGTCTGGTTGAAAACGATGGCTATGCTAGTATACTTCGTTCCGAACCCCACCATGGAAAATTGTAGTAGGACGTGTGTACCTGTCTTGTGACGATGTACCCAGTTTTGGTATGGCGGCTGTCTCCTGACCCAGGTTGGCGTGTGTTCTAAGTAAGTGATCACTTGATGATACGCACCTCCAGTACTATGCCTCCCCGGATGTTCGGAGTACCCTCTGGGTCGGATGTCACACATTGTCACTCCTTAGTAAGGCAGCCATTTCTAACTCCGCTCGGGCAAAGGAAGAACTGAGTCGGACAAAGTGAAAACAGAGAACGCAACTCGGACGTGTGTACAATCAATGAAAATTACACACTCCGCTCTGCCGCTGGTCGGCGAGCGTGACAGTCGCCCTTCACGGGACACAATAACTAGACCATATCTTGGGTAAAGGTAACCTGGTATCACCTCAGGTAACATATAGCACCTCCAATGTCAAGTTACTATTGCTGAATATGACGGGTTGTGGCAGAAATCTATTTTGTCCGACTCAGAGGGTACTCCGAACATCAGGGGAGGCATATGCATAGTACTCGGTGCCTCATTGGCCCCTGACAAGATTAGATTTCTCAGAGTACTTATATGCTTTCGGAATCTCCAACTTGTATCGTCAGTCAATATAGAAGTCCATGGCCACTGTCGCACAAGACACTATCAATTTTGTCGAGAACAACAAGGATTATTACGACAAGATCGCTCACGAGTTCGATCAGCAGCCTCATGCTCTCGAGCGAGCTCGAAGGTACAGTTCCTTGTCCACTGTGTCGATTCATGCTGGGTTTCGACGAATAACAGGACGGCAATCAAATTAAGGGAGGCTTTTGATTTCAAGGAAGATACAACTACTGTCCTTGAGTATGCTTGCGGAACAGGTTGGTATTTACCGCTGCTTTGTAGTTTACTTCACAGAATTGTTTCTATTTGCACAGGCTTAGTATCCAGGGAACTTGCACCCTATACCAAGCGGATCGTCGGGGTCGACATCAGCCAAGGAGTGGTCGATCAATTTAATTCGCGCGTTCATAATCAAGGAATCCCTTCAGAAGAGATGCAAGCTTTCCGTGCTGAACTGAAAGGTGAAGCCGGTGAACTCGGGGATGAGAAATTCGATGTAGTAATTGTGAGTATCGGATAACACAACACCACAGTACCTGACTTACTATTACTATGAATTGCGCGGCTCTCCTAGTGCGCATCGGCTTACCACCATTTTCCTGATATTGATGCTGTTACTCGCATTCTGGTCCACTTCCTAAAGCTTGGTGGTGTGCTCCTTGTGGTAGATCTTGCGAGCACTGGAGGGCATGCACATCATGATCATCAACTGATTCCAGATCATGTTCACCATATTGTTCCTCACCGAGGGGGACTTAGTGAATCAGACATGCACAAAGCGTTTGAGAGCGCTGGACTTGACTCGTTCAGTTTTGATGACAGTCTAGTCGCAAAGCATGATGCCAGACTTTTCCTTGCGAAGGGTATAAAGTCTCTAGATTGATGTACAGTTCGAAAATAAACTACATGGCAATACCTTAAATCAAGATTATCTCTAATATGTTTAGCTAATTTATCCAGCTGTGTCACAGTACCAGTAGCTGTTGGAAAGGAATTAGTTTGTATCCTTCAATTCCTTGGAAGTCGGGTCCGAATGCTAGTATGTCTTGATTATCTATTACTATCCTGAAGTCTCCGCAGCTACCGCGCCGTGCCATCTGGTAGAGTAGGTTGGTGGAGGTTCCCGGCTGGAATGTCGATAGGAGAATCTAACAATTCTTTCTAGTTGCCATTCCAAGCGTTCCAAGGATGCTTTCGAGCATTTTACATGCTGCAGAAGTTCACCCGTACGAGAGGAAGAAATTTGGCAAGACTCTACATCTCTCTCCTCGTATGAGGGCTGCGAATGGAAGAAAGGGGAATTTTGTGACGATCCTGTGCATGAAGAGCAGGTCTGTCCGAGCTGTGAGCTGGTGCTAGGTATTTGAACAGTGCTGAGTTGGCCACTACTCTGCCGAGGTTCAGGTGACGCTGAGTAACATTACAACCTACACAGCTGAAGATCAGGTCACTTGCTACCCACCTTTGCCACCTTTGGATGGTTGGTAATTTGTACCAGTTTCAAGCTTGAAAGGTTCCAGTTGTGGTACCACTGTCGACAAATCTCCGCTACGTTGTTGGTGATACCGATAGAGGATAGAACTGACGACCAGGATGATGATGAGGCTTCCCAGCGCTGACGCTACCCCAACTACAATTAAACACGCTCTGGTCGAAATAGACGAATCATTGTTCATGTACTTTGATGGGGCACTTATGGGTGATGGGGCGGTATGAACAGTCTGGTATGTAGTTGGCGTTGTGCTCACGTCGAGCATGCGAGTACAGTCAGGTGGGGCTGAAGCCCCAAAGCTGATCCAAATAAGTATAAGTGAATGGGTTGTTTCTGGCATATTGGCACGATGAACGAACCTAGCTGTAGAAGGTCTGCTCAAGATAGTGGCCGTGGAGATTGCTCCTGGCTCGGCAGAAATTGTGGTTTTAACTTCGGATGGAACAGCACTGGCAGTAGTAACTTCTTGACTTGCCCTACGTCAAATCATTCGTCTACGTGTCGTCGTGTTCCTCGAAGGTATGTACTTACACCTCTTGGATGCCCATAATTCTGCTCGACCTTATAATTTCCAGCATTGAGAAATCGGTATGGAAACAGATTGGGTCCACTTACTCGCCAGGTGCAAAAGTTGATTGGCATATAGATTGAAGACACTCTACATCAAGGTCATCTGAAGAGGAGACTATGTTCCTGCGGATAGGGAGATCTAGATAGACCATGATCTACGAACAGGAGACAGCTTTCAGGGCAGGGACAATTAGACTGAAGAAACTGTAGAGTGGTAAGAAGGACATGCCGGGATATCGATCACGAAAGGAAGAAACCTCGCATAGTGGGAATATGCCCCAGCACCACTTTATATAAAGGGGGAATAATAAGGTGTACTGGCAGATCACTTAGGCCAAGGTATTAGGCTGGTGTGAATTACTTAGCCATCACAGCATTCGGAAATCATAACAAACGCTGGGAGCTGACACTTCCAAATAGAAGAAACAGAATGATAGAAAGATGTTCAAGTTATAGATGGAAGAGGCATTATTCCGTTGGTGTGTAGAAATCCAAGATCGCATCAGGACATGCAGGCAGAATTACTAACGGTCGGTGACCTTACAATCTGCTGTCACCATCCACTGGTTGAGAACATAACAGAACATAACTACGTAAACGGGGCTGCCATCGGTATGTTGGTGCAGTGAGCTCTAGAATGCCTATGTCGACATGGATAATAGAAGCCAGCCAGGGTAAGATGGCAGTAAGTGGTAAATGGCAGACTAGATCAACGAATGTTAGATCCAAAGTATGGGCCTATCCTGAAAAAACAGATTCCGCAAACCTGGTCAGGTGTGCTTCAGAGATAAGTTTCCAGATGATTGGATGGAGATTACTGGGTTTCTAGTGGGTACAGACCTCAATCTTGACTCAGATGTGGAAGGAGAAGGAATGAGTGAGGTTGAAGGCAAGTCACTGGTTGAGGTGTCCCTGCCCACACTCGATGCATAACAGCATTTCCTTGGGGTGGTATTATGTGTCTCTTTAAATAGAAGGCTGTCTATCCCCCATAACAACTGCGGGCTGTGCAGAGGCGTCTTTAGCGCCGGCCGCAAAGCTGTATCAAACGCACCAAAAAATGACGGAAGCAGAGTGCCACAGTATCAGATCGGCGCATGGTAATGACGGAGTGTTCCTGATACTAGGCGGGACACGATTATGATCCGCCTTGCCGAGGTCCAGCTATGGTCATTAAAGGAAGGTGTCTCCAGAGTCACTTCAGGGATAGGCATCCACCGAACTTCTTGCGTGCCACAACATCCATCTTTGCCTTAACCTCTCGGAATATCTTCCACCAAGCAGCTCCGACAGGGTTTCCCTGGCTGAATTCCATCTCCTCGTCTTCCTCGACATACTCCGACCCTCCCCAATGGCGTCTCAGCAACACCAACCACCACTTCAGGATCGCTATAGCCCGTTCGACCCCAACGTCACCATATTGAGTCCCATCCACAACATTCACGAGGTATTTTGTGAAAAGCTCGACGTCCTGCTCTTTAGGAGCCCATCTCTGATAGGTGGTGATCCATAGCTCAATCACCCTCTGGATATCTGCCGTCTCTGTCATCAAGAACTTCTCGTCCTTCTGCTTTCCCTGTTGTCGCAAAATTGGCGGGGCAACGTATCGTGCCCGGGGCGGAGGTGCACGCCATAAGAGATGTGCGGGAATTGGCTTGCGCTTGCGAGGTTTCAAAATCTTGCGTTTGGATGGCGGAGTGGGTAGCTTGCCGTATTTCTCGATGAGACGCAGCATGGTAAGTTGTTCATGCTGAACATTGGGAGGCAGGTCGCGGAAGACGGTTGGGTCAATGTTTAGAGCGCGTAGTGCTTCGTCAGACATCTTGACTGCTCCTGCCCGACTTTTCTTCTTGAAAAGGGGGTTCTTGGTTGGCAAGACAATGGGACGAGTGTTACGAGGTCTTTGTTGTCGCACGATTCTTGAATAATTGGTACCCTTCATCGCTATCTTCTTGGGGAAGATATCCTTCCGCGGCGGTAGGGGCGGTGGCGGTGGCCCCGCAGGGGGGAGAGAGACTGATCGACGTTGGTACTCGATCTCGAGTTCATTGCGGACATCATCAGGAAGCGCATTGAACACCTCCATGTCAACTTGAGAAAAGTTCGGAAGGCCAGCATTGTCTTTCGTTGGAGATTCTTGGTTGATAGGTTCTTGAAGATCATCCGAGGGAGGATGGAGAACAATGTCGGGAGGAGCCATCGGAGGTGGAGGTCGTGCAGGCTTCTTCGGGCTAGGGAAACGTCGGAAGGGTAGCATTCCCTGCTGAGCGGGTCCACCCGACGAAGGTTTCTCGAGTTTCTGAATCTGGATGCCGATGCCTCGCAACTCCTTGGGATCAAAATTGAATGACCGTAGAATACGGTAGGCGTGTTCGCCAATGACCCTTTCATCGCTTGCCGCCCGCCCGCCCGGCCCGATAAGTGCTATTTGTTTGTTGTATAGGTCGCACGCGCCATGTCCGAGGAACTGTGTAAAGGATCAATATCGTTACATGGAAAGAAAAGAATGCACTCTCACAGACCTTAGGAGGTTCCACAGGAGCTGAAGGATCACGTTTCATGATCTTCAAGGTGATAGATCTCCCAAGCATCCCAATGTCATCCAACCGTTTAGCAACCTCTTTCGCCATTTGGTATATGAACGCCTCGGCTTGCTGTCCATTCTCAAACCGAATACCATACTGATCAAAATGATCAGCTAATGCAGCATGAGACATCCTAAGAGAACCCACATTAATCTCGCACGAGACTGACTTCCTCGGTTTATCAGATTCCAACTTCTTCTCGTCAATTCCCCTCAGTGCATTATACAGCGTCTCCCCAGTCGACTTTCCCAGCGCATCGCACAAAACGGCTTTACTCTTGTCCATAAGATCCCCGAGTGAGGCCACGCCAAGTTTCTCTTGCGCCTTCTGCTTCGCCGAGGATCCAAACCCATGTAAATCTGTAATACTGAGCGGGGCTAAGAAATCTTGAACTTCTTCTGGTACGAGATGATATGATCCTGCAGGCTTAGCACGCCGGGTTGCTAGACGAGCCAGGAGAATGTTGTGAGAGATACCGACACTCACTAAAGCGGATGTATAATTAGTAGTTCGAAGGAAAATTAGAAATTCTCGTACCTTCACATCCGGTGGCTTTACGGACTTGAGCACGAATCATTTCAGCGAAGTCCTTCGCTGGATCGACAACCCCCTCATCCTGAGAATTGTTGGCGCGGAGCTGAAGTACGACGCTAGATACGTCTATGAGTGCCTCATCGACGGAAACGGCTTGAAGATCGTCTGCGTGTTTCATAAGGATCGTGTAGAACTTCAGCGACAGTTGTTTGTATCTAAGATGGCAATCAGAAGGCAAATGCAAAGATTATCATGATCTGTCTCACCTTTCAAACTCGTACGGAATGGTTACAACGTCAGGACAAAGCTCGCGCGCTTGCCGAAGGCTATCAGAAAGCACCGTGAGCAGTACTGAAAAAGAAAAGCATTCAAACACATCAGATACCTCATCCCATTCCTAATACCAAAACTCCTCGCTTCATAACTAGCACTCGCAATCTCGCTCGTACTCGATGCTCCCCCCTGAGCACCCTGGGAATGACACACAACCACCGGTTTCCCCTTCAACTGCGGTCTCGTCGTCAACCCTGCCGAGACGAAAAAACAGTCGAAATCACAGTGCATAATCACACGGTCATCCACCGCCTTCTCTTTTCCTTTCCCTTTCCCCTTCCCTTTATCATGCGGCTTCATCACCAGCTCGGCGCCCCGCATACTAACACCGTCACCAACAGGCTCTTTACTCTTACTCAACTCAGAATCAATCCGACCCACAAGCTCAGCAGCTCCCGCCGTCTCCGCACGCTCCTGTGCCTCTTGAACGAGGTTCTTGAGCTCCGCCTTCCACGTAGACAAATAGTGCAACCGAGAGTTCTTATAGTAGCCCTCGATGAAATCCGGAGCAACGGATGTATGCGCGTTCCGCCACTCGGGATTGGCCATCACGCGCTCGGCGAGGGGGTTGGATTTGTGTCCAGCATATGATGGAGCCTCGTTCTTGGTGTAGTTTTTCTTTGTAGGTTTAGAGGCACCTGCAATTCCTTGCTTCGCGTTCGGAGCTGGCGGGTGAGGCGGAGGTGTGGCGGTATTGGCCACGTTGGGAGAAGGAGCCTGCAGCTGTGCAAACGGCGAGATAGCGAATTCCGTTTCTTGTCCTCCATTAAGAGACTGGGGCGAACGTGAAATATTCCTGCCACCTTTTCTAGGCGGCGTAGGAAGAAGCAACGGTTTCTTGGTGGTTGGCGTATTCGCCTCAGATTGAACTTGCGGCTTCTGCTTCACAGGTGTAATGGGAGGAGCAAAATTTCGCGCAAGATTCCGAGAGGGTGTTGCTGTGAAAGACATGGATGGGTTGAGGAGATCGGGTTGTTTGGCCTTAGACCCCTGAATATTCTCTGATCTCTCGGTTTGAGAGAAGATATAGTCTTTCCAGGGTAACAGTATCCCCTTTTTTGCGCTTTCCACCAACCATTCTGGTCGGACGACTTTCAAATGCTTAAAATCGCGCATTTTTGCACCGGTGAGGGAGCATGTAACAATATGTGTCCTGAGGTTAAAACTGATAAACGGCTAGCCAAGAAACGCCGCTCGAGAACTCACACAATCGACTTCCTGTCGAGGTAGGGCTGAAATATTCCACCATGTTTAAGGATAAGTTTCCTTAGATCCTGAACAGAAGGTTGAGTATACCCATTAATCTGCAATATGTTCAGCCGAGGTTTATTATGAGAAGACGAAAGGCTTACATAGATCGCTAATCCCTTGAAGAGATCTTTGTCACTTCCAGTCTCTTGTTCAATATCCGCATTCTGAATTTGCAATTTGGCACGTTTGCGACGCATATACTCCCCGTACTCTCCAAAATGCGACTGACCATATGTGTCTTCGTCGACTGTGGATTCAGCCTGTCCCTGTCTTCCTCTCTCTTCGTAGACTTCCATGCGAGGCCGTTTAAGTGAAGGCTGTGTTGCTGGAGGAGGTTCAAGCTCTTGGCTGTCGTCTAGCCCATCATTTTCTGGTTCGTGGTCCATAGAGACGTCTCCTGGAAGAGTTGTGGTCGCAAGGGCCGCAAGAAAGACTGGATCATCTTCTTCGTAGTAATCCGATGAATTGGTCTGCGAAGAGACAGGATGGTCCATAATTTGCTACATTCCTGATCCTTAGCAAGGTGTGGCGGCGCAAGGAACAACTGCAAGAGCTTCTATAACCGAGTACAAGACCTGGGGCACAAGCTGACTTGAGTTCTGACTCGGAGACTTTAAGTTCGGCATCGGCCGAAGCTTCCAAGGTCGTGCCAGTTTATCCAACAAGTCGCCAGCATGCAGCGCTCAGCGCTCAGCAGTCAATTTCTATTTGACATTAGGCTTCATGAAGACGTTGACCCTTCTCTCATTCACAGGAAATATAGCTAGCGCAATGAGAGTTTCAAGAGGAGTTCCTATGCTGTAAGGGCAGCTGACGACAAGGCGGATTTTCGCCGGGGAATACTCAGATGTCCCCGTTAATTGGCCCAAAAAGACGGACAACTATCTGCAATGTTACAAAGGGTTCAGCTGGTCATTGATAAGGGGATTCGAACTCCATATGGTGGTGCCACTGCCAAACCACTCAACCTAATCTCAAGAACCTGCCACATTGGCCAGGAACGCCCGGAGAAATGCGCCCACACAGACTCCACGGGCGACGCCGGCCCCATACGCCAAGTGCATGACCGCTGTCGGCATTCGGTATATATTGATTTACAATAAGAGTCGAAGGTCGTGTACAGCGACATTTCTCCCCACTATATGGCGAAGTCAAACATCGAGTCCGGCAACACCTACATTCCCTACCCCGAACTTGAAGAAGCCCAGGAGTACCATTCCTCACCATCCAAGCATTCGAAGAAACAGCTTTTCCTGGCATTCTTTGCAGGCGTCCTTGCATGTGGTACGACTCAGCTCTTCTACGCTTCTGGGCGCTTCGCATCCGGCCAGACGAATCACTGTAGTACGGCAACGACTAAGAACGATGCACAAGTTCTTGCGCCACCTTATGTAGGCTCCACAGAAATACATAGATACCCCCCTACGCACCCGACCAATGCCAATCCTACTCTCTTCCCAAGCGACGTCGGCTATCCCGGTGGAACACCAACCGGAGCCGAGCCCGCCGTCATCGTCACCGCACCTTCGTACCCGATCCAGACCGGAGCCGCCCAGCTCGTCAAACCCGACACGTTAGGGAATAAGCCAGGCAAAGGCAAGAAGGGGTCTCACTCGAAAGATAAAGATTTCGATCTCTTCAAGAAATGGGGTAACTTGTCTCCATGGTATAGCGTTGAGAAGGGCGGATTTGGACTCGGATCGGACCCGATCGTGCCTGGGACGTGCCGGGTGACTGGTCTTCATTTCTTGCATAGACATGGAGCGAGGTATCCCACTGCTTGGAGTGAGTGATTCATTGCGGGTGGCTAGGCTGTGTTTCGAGACGTCAATTTTTTTCCAGCTAATTATGCTGGAACGGCACAACTTGCGGAGAGATTGAACAAGGCAGCTGCAAAGTGGACTGCAACGGGAAAGCTTGACTTTTTGAATACTTGGTGCGTTGCGCCGCTCCTCGTCCCGTGGTGTCCATCGCTCTGATCTGCATTGAACATCAGGACCTACAAGCTTGGAGAAGAATGTACTCAACTTTCTCGCTTCGCTCAGAACTCAAATTGACTTTTTTGTGTTGTAGTGCTCACTCCGTTCGGCCGCCAACAGTTATGTTAGTTCCACTATCTCCCTCTACATATTGTCCGTGATCTCATTGGATCTCAAGATGACCTGGGTGTTTCCATGCGTTTGAAGTATGGGTTCCTGCTCAAGGTATGGTGTACCATGCGCTATCGGTCCAGTTCCTCATCAATATTTCACTGAAGAATTTCACGGAGACCAATACCATCCCTGTCTTCCGAACCGAATCTCAGTATGAACCATTCTACTACATATTCCTGGCGCCCAAATTCTAATACGCTTTCCAGGAATCGAATGCTCTATTCTTCCATGAATTTCGCCCTTGGTTTCTTCGGATACCCTCTGGAAGGGAAATATCAACAGAGTATCACAATAGAAGCCCAAAACGTGGGTCACTGTACGCGTTTGATTGACCATATTTGACACCCTGCTGCAGTTCAGTAACAGCCTGGCACCTTACTATGCGTATGTTCTCCTATTGCTTATACGAAATCCGCTTTAGCAAACTCTTCCCGCATCAGGTGCCCAAATGCTCTGACACCCGGCAGATCTTTTCGTAGCCTCTGGTATCTCGAGCAATGGACGGCTATCTATCTCAAGAAAGCCCTGCATCGTCTACAGCGCCATTTGAAGGGGTATGAGCTCACCATCGAAGACGTTTATAGCATGCAACAAATGTGTGCTTATGAGGTACGTTGCAGTCTCTGGTCAATCGTGTGATGTCAACGACTCACTGGAATGTAGACCGTGGCCATCGGTTATTCCAAGTTCTGTGAAATGTTCACAGAGAAGGAATGGGAAGGCTTCAACTATTCGTAAATAATCTTTGTCACCGCTTTCCCAATCTGTTTGAACTTGCTTCATCACAGCTTCGATCTTACTTTCTGGTAAGATTTCATGGTGCCATTGGTTGGAGTGTAAGTATGCTGAGGGGTCGCAGGTATGATTCATCCTTCGGAGCCCCTGTTGCTCGTGCCCAAGGTTATGGTTGGATCAAGGAGCTTGTCGCCCGCTTGACGCACACCAAGATTGCTGACCACAACCCCGCGACGAATGCTACGCTCGACGACGACCCCGTCACTTTCCCCCTCGACCATAGCCTCTACGTCGATGCTACGCACGAGGTTGTCGTATTGAACAGTCGGCGTCTTCGTCATCCTTGCTTTGCCTTGTACTGATTTGAGTCCAGTTATCACTGCACTGAATCTGACGAATTTTGCTGCGTCGGGCCCGCTTCCTTGGACTCATATACCCCGTCACCGACCGTTTGAAGTTTCCAAGCTCGCACCCTTCGCAACGAACGTCCAATTCCAACGTACGTTACATCCTGTTTGCATCCAAGACCCGACTGATAGAGTACCCATTAGTTCTCGAGTGCACTTCTGTGCCCCAGCCTCAAATTCGTATCATTATCAATGATGGCGTAGTTCCACTTACAGGCATCAAAGGCTGCCCTGAGCATCCCGATGGCTTGTGCCCCGTCGATACTTTCGTCAATGCGCAGAAAGAGCTTCTTGCTGAGACGGACTGGGACTGGGAATGTAATGGAAATTGGACGGTCCCTGAAGGTCCGGAATGGATTACGACGACTGGATCGCCGCCCAAACGCCCGAACTGAAGTGTACAGTAGAAGAACGGACACATCGGGACTACTAACATACGCCAGATTGTATTAAGATCAGCCATCGTAAACCCATCGATGCATAAGTTACATGGATCTTCTGAGCCCACTTCGCTCTTGGAGTTCTTACTGCTTTATTGTTCTGAGTCTCAAGTGTTTCATCAACAAGGGATACAAAGAACTGGTTATTGCAGCTGTCAAAAGTGACCTGACAGTAGGGAGCAAGATAGCCGCATTGTCTGGAAGTGTGTAAAAGTTAAATTATGCACCAAGATCTAGCTCTAGGGCAGACTCATGGTTTGCCTTAATTAACGTGGAGTAACATGTATTTGTACAACATTTGCTCCGCTATGCAACTCCTCATTCTCAATCCCATATACTGGTCTGCAACACCTTCCAACAATGATCAGTGAGCCTATTCATGTGAGGTCACGGTGGCGAGATGGCGGGCTGGTGGCCATCAGACCAGGCCGGCCGTCAATTTGTGGATTTACTGATGGACATCAAGTTATGATGATCAAGCGAATTGAGGGATAAAAGACAGTAGGTCCATGTCAAGTCGAATGTTTCTTCCTTGACAGATACTTCCCTCATGTCGTTGAGCGACAACCCGACACAGACTTTGATTCTAATTGGCCTTGTCTCTGCCATTTCTCTGCATGTATACTCGTTGCTTCAAAGTCTACGGGTGATTTTGGTGACAGATCTCGACCTGATCCTTGTTAATGACGGTTTCATTGCATAGACGTTTGGGCATGTTCGAGGATATAGGCCCTTGATATCCCCTACCTCAATATTTTCTGCCCTTCTTCCACGTATCCGTTCGGTAAATCCTGGTATCACTTGGCAGTGGGACGAACGTAGAACTGGTGGGCTGGTATCATTTTACCCAGGAATCATCTAACGGTCTTCAGCTTATTTCAATCATTCGCACGATGTGATCTCGAACATTCCCATACTCTTGGGTAAACCGTTCTTTTATACCTGTTCAGTTGATGTTTTGCGTCAAGTCCTGGGGAATGATATCAAAAGTCATCTCACGAAGCCGCTGGATCTGACTCTGGATTGGTATATATCATTTTCTTTAAGTCCTGACACTGTGTTGCTCATGCTATAATGACAGCCTCTGGGGTGCGAGTGTTGCCTCTGCTAGCGGAGAGGTATGGAGACGCCACCGCAGGATCGTTGGACCTGCTTTTAACACAAAGACGTCAGTAATCGATTCCCTCGTCCAGCGCAGTAATCTAATTTGGTAACAAATCTATTTGCTCAGTTACCAACTAGTCTGCGAGACGGCTTCATCTTTATACCAGGAAATGATTGAGCAGGAAGGGTGGAGCGAGCAACAGCAAGCAATCATTCCCTCTTTGAATCAATATATGGTCAAGGCTAGCATTTCGAAGAACTTTTGTTGGATATTTATATTGATTGACAATACCGACTTTCTAGTTCTCCCTCTTGACTCTCGCACGTTGCGCCTTTGGTATGCCCGTGTCGTGGGGTACGAATACGAGCCAGGAAGAGCAACTGAACCTCATCGAGGCGATCACTCTATCCTCTGAGACTATCATCGCCAAGCTTCTACTTCCCAACTGGATGCTAAACCTTCCTTTCAAACCGTATCCTCGCTTACATTGATTTACTTTTCATTTTCTGTTTACACTCTGTCCCATAGGCTTCAAAAAGTCAATAGCGCTTGGAATGCTCTAGAAGATTTCGTAAAGTCTCACACGCAACGCATTGGTCAAGAGATGACTGAACAAGAGATCAACGACCAATTTGAAGTCCAGAATGCAGACCTATTGCATCGTCTCATTACTTCTTCTGAGGGAGACGGAAAATACAAGCTCTCAGAGAAGGAAGTGGTAAGATTAATGCTTACTTCGATTGTTGTTTAATGCAAGGGACCTAATGTTTGTTCTTTCGTGCTAACAGCTTGCCAATATTTTCACCATACTATTCGCTGGCCATGGTATCCTACAGGGCTTCGACTCCATTGTCTCTATACTGATGAAATTGTATAGAAACCACGGCGAATGGCATAATTGCTACCCTCGGGTACCTCGCAATTCACCACGATGACCAAGAAAAGGCTTACGGAGAGGTCAAGAGTCGACTTGGTCCGAATGATCGATTGGTACGATTACTCTAGTGTTTCCATTATTTGTGATTCACTTGCTCTAGGACTTGTCTGATACGAGCGAAATGCCATACTTACTAGCATGTTTTCAGGAAGCTGTTCGTTTATTCTGTACGTATACTACGTGATTGAGAAATGTACTGCTCGCTAATGGTTTCTTAGCATCTACTATGATGCTTGCGCGCACCTTCTCCGAAGACTTTCCTGTCAAAGTTGAACGGCCTTCACCGGGTGTCGTTGTCCTTCCGAAAGGCAGTCGTATTGTTATAGACATGGTCAACACTTGTAAGTCACTGTCAGACTGTAGACAGGGTACCGATTCAAGTCTATTTTCTTTCTATAGTCCGCAATCCCAACGTTTTCGAGAATCCCGAACAATACAAACCATCAAGGTGGGTTGGTATACCCGAAATAGAGGTTGCCATGTTCGGTGCCGGTCCTCGCGCCTGCATCGGTCGCAAGTTGGCGTTTACTGAAGCCATTAGTGTTCTGGCACTTTTCTTGCGTGATTGGACCCTTGATATAGATTTGGCACCTGGTGAAACTCGTTCACAGTATGAGGAGAGGTTCATGGTGATCGGACCGTATGCAGGTACTATCTCCCCGATTGCTCAACTTCCGCTCAAGATCACGAAGCGTGTTCGAACATGATTTCTTCCTGTTGTTCCTCCCCACGTATCAAATATTCACTTTCCTACCTCTCACCAACCAATAGTTATCTATCGTCTCTGTCCAAGTATGAGATCCTAACTCCAGTTTCAAGGCTGGTTTTTCGGTTGATTTGTGGCGATAGTTCACACTCGCAAATGAGATACGTATGTCCATTTGCATGTACGAGAGCTATATTCCGCAAAGGAGTGTTTTTGGTATTGCAGACAAGTTGCGCGGATCGATGTATGATTCATTGAAAAGGAGAGGCCCGCCGAAGTTTCTGAGTCCGTCGCAACAGCGACTTAAAGACTAAAATCTGGTGGGTGACATCCCACCAGTGAAGAAGTCCAAGAAATTCCTAGTAGATCGCCAGTAAAGGTGGAAGAAGGTTCGAAGCCTGAAGGCCCCCACAACTCGAGACTCCTATCCGTGGAGTGGGACTAACTGATATGTATCTTATCATGTAAATTATATGTCATGATGAAACCTGACCTTCGCGCGGTCAAGCTTTCATCAAGCTTTTTCTTATGAGCATGGTCCGACTCAATCAGGTTCATCGAAATCTGACCTTGAGTATAGATGTGCTCACAAGAGCTACTGATAGATTTCTCCCATAGCTCAGTGCATCCCTATGGTTTGTCGGATGTCCTTTGCTCGATCCTTGGCGGTAACAAATACTGAATTGCAGAAAGTTGCAGAATCGACTACAGTCGATAACTTGCAGTAGCGGCAGCCCTTGTATGTCCGCAACATTTCCCGATCAACGCCGGAAGTTGAGATTACAAGATGATGGACCAAACGGAGATGCCATTCGGTAGCTGAGTAAACCTGAGGGACGAGGCAAATCATAGACCATTTTCAGAGGTCGTGTAATGAGGGTAAGTTCGTTGCATTTGAATCAAACATTGAACCAAAACATGCTGTACTAAGTACGTCAGCTAGACAAGGCCATGCGGAGTTTCAGATGCAGGGTGAAAACAACAACATCAGACATATGGAATCAGGCTTGGGGACAGGCGATGATAGGGCCATCAAGCGAATTGAGGGATATCGATAAAAGACAGTGGGTCCATGTCGAGTCGAATCTTCCACAGGTGCTTCTTTCATGTCGTTGAGCGACAACCCGACACAAACTTTGATTCTAATTGGCCTTGTCTCTGCCATTTCTCTGCATGCATACTCGTTGCTTCAGAGTCTACGGGTGACTTTGGTGACATATTTCGACCTGATCTGTACTAATGACGGCTTCATTGCATAGACGTTTGGGCATGTTCGAGGATATAAGCCCTTGATATCCCCTACCTCAATATTTTCTGCCCTTCTTCCACGTGTCCGTTCGGTAAATCCTGGTATCACTTGGCAGTGGGTCGAACGCAGAACTGGTAGGTTGGTATCATCTCACCCAGAAATCATCTGACGGTCTAGATCTTCAGCTTATTTCAATCATTCACACGATGTGATCTCGATCATTCCTATACTCTTGGGCAAACCGTGCTTCTTTACCTGCTCAGTCGATGTTTTGCGTCAAGTACTGGGGAATGATATAAAACAGCATCTTACGAAGCCGCTGGATCTTACTTCGGACAGGTAATAACATATATATACTGTTTCCGTCTTTCCTAACGCTGCGTTTCTTACACGACAATGACAGCCTCTGGGGTGCTAATGTTGCCTCTTCTAGCGGTGAGAAATGGAAACGCCACCGCAGGATCGTTGGACCGGCTTTCAATACAAAGACGTTAGTAATATATTTTCTCATACAGTGCAATAGCATAACACGGTAGTAATTTATTTGCTCAGTTATCAGCTAGTCTGCGAGACAACTTCGACTTTATACCAGGAAATGATGGAGCAAGAAGGGTGGAGCGAACAACAGCAAGTAATCATTCCTTCTTTGAACAAGTATATAGTCAAGGTTAGCGGTTCTAAAAATCATCTGGAAATCTGTACTGACATACCGAGTTTCCAGTTTTCCCTCTTGACTCTAGCTCGGTGCGTCTTTGGTATGCCCGTGTCATGGGTGTCCAATACAAGCAAGGAAGAGGAAATGGACCTCATCGAGGCAACCACTCTGTCCTCTGAAACCCTAATTGCCAAGTTTATGCTTCCTAATTGGATGCTCAAGCTCCCTTTCAAATCGTATGCTCGCATACATTGTTTTCGATCCCAGCTTTCTGTTGACATTTTGGTTCGCAGGCTTCGAAAAGTCAACAGCGCTTGGAATGCTCTGGAAGATTTTCTAAGGTCTCATACGCAACGAATCAGTCAAGAGATGAACGAACAAGGACTCAATGACCAATTTGAAGTCCGGAATGCAGACCTACTGCACCGCCTCATTGCTTCTTCTGAGGGAGACGGGAAGTACAAGCTTTCGGAGAAGGAAGTGGTAAGATCACTGCTTACTTCGATTACTCCCTGATGTAAAGGAGCTAATGTCTCTTTTCTTTGTGCCAACAGCTTGCGAACATTTTTACTATACTCTTCGCTGGCCATGGTATCCTATAGGGCGTCGACTCCATTGTCTGTGTACTGAGGAGATTTTATAGAAACTACGGCGAACGGCATAATTGCCACCCTCGGGTACCTCGCAATCCATCAAGATGATCAAGAGAAGGCTTATGCGGAGATCCAGAGTCGACTTGGTCCGGATAACCAATTGGTACGATTACTCGACTGTTCTGCCGCCATTAGCTTACTTGCTCTAGGATTCACTCGACACAAGCCAACTGCCGTACTTGTTAGCTTGTTTCCAGGAAGCTGTTCGTTTATTCGGTACGTATAGCCGATCGGGGATGTGACTGGCTACCTACTCATCTGATCGTCTCTTAGCGGCTACACCTATACTTGCGCGCACTCTTTCCGAAGACTTTCCTGTCAAGGTCGAACGGCCCTCCCCAAGTGTCATCATTCTGCCAAAAGGCAGTCGTATTGTTATAGACATGGTCAACACTTGTAAGTCACTGTCAGACTGTAGACAGAGTACGAATTCAAGTCTATTTTCTTCCTATAGTCCGTAATCCCAACATTTTCGAGAATCCCGAACAATACAAACCATCAAGGTGGGTTGGTGTACCCGAAGCAGAGGTTAACATATTTGGTGCCGGTCCTCGCGCATGCATCGGTCGCAAATTGGCATATGCGGAAGCTATTAGTGTTCTGGGGCTTTTCTTGCGGGACTGGACCCTCGATATAGATTTGTCACCTGGCGAGACTCGTTCACAGTACGAAGAGAGGGTCATGGTGACGGGGCCATATGCAGGTACTGTCCACCCAATCGCTCAACTTCCGCTCAAGATCGCGAAGCGTGTTCGAGCATGACATCCTGACCTTCCTTCATGTAATGAATGTTTCGATCTTTCTTAGCTATCACTCACGAATGCTCGTCCCTTGTCCCTGTCTATATAAGTATGAGATCTTCAGTTTCGAGGCTGACTTTGTGGCGACGGATTAAGCACGTCAAATACGGTTTTTACGCATATCAGAAATTTGGCATGGTGAATGTCGCCTTGGAACGGAAAGGCTAGTAGATACTCAGATCTCGTTATGTGTTCTGCTGCAGTTTCGAACTTCAAGCGGCCGATGGCTCTGATCGATCGTACGAGGCCACTGTTCTTCGAATCCCCCTTTTCTGGAACGTCTTGTGGCGCAAGTCGTACAGCCTCCCAAGGAACCCTCACAACTCCGCTCAAGTACTTCATGTATTATTAATGCGCATTTCATGTAAGCTCCCAAACTCTAAAGTAGAGTCTACAGATGGTCACTATATATATTATATGTATATCTTGAGTTATCAATCTCGTGATTCAACGATGACATTCATTGCGAATATTCTGGTGGTACAACGATGACACTATGGAATTGGTCTTCCAGTGCTAGTACTCGTTCCCTCAACATCGTCATTTCTTCCTCTACCGTCGCCGTCCCTATCTCTGTCCCTATTCCCGTCCACGTCGCCGTCGCCGTTCTTGGACTCCCGAGAGAATCACCACTTTCCTCATGCATTTGATAATTTACTCCAGGGACAATCAATTGCTGCGACTGCAGGGCCTGCCAAATGCCAACTGTCTCCCTTTCATTTTTAAATTCCTCTGATTGCCAAGGTGAAGCGGTTGAACATACTATCAAGAAGAGTGACACGAATTTCTGGACATACCTCGTTTGCTCATACGTTGCTCATACGTCTCATCTGAGACGAATGGGTTCGCCCTCCTCACTTGTCGTCGGCGCCAGATCCACCAGGCAATGAAGACGGATAAAAGTACGAAGAAGGCGAAGACACCACCAAGTACCTCCCCCACAAGAGGTCCAATGGGTCTTTTGGCACCCTCCGGCGTCGCGGAGCTTTGGGTTGGGGTAGCTGTAGAGATGGAAATGGAAATGGTGGTGAATTCTGAGGTGATCGATAGAGTCGCCTTGGATACTGTAGAAGTTGTGGATACAGAAAAGAAATGGGTAGTCAACGAAGGAGGGAAGATTGTGGGTCGAAGGGAAAGGACTGCCGAACTCCGAGTCGGAGAAAGAGAAGGAATTATAGATGCATGGGAAGTGGGAACGTTGGTCACTGTGATGTCTTGTGTAGAAGTGGACGACTTTGTTTCCAGTGAAGTAAATGTAGAACCCGCGGGTATGAGTTCCACTGGGCTAGAAGTGATAAGGTCTTTCGTTTTTCTATAAAACCTGTTCAGTCATACATCATGAATTCGTCTGGCAAACTCACGAGTCAAAAGCCCGAACGAAGCATGCCGCACTGGTATCGTGTCACATATAGGACAATGCAAGTATGTTAATTCTCGCTTACGGGAGTTTCAATCCGCTAGGGAGTGTCCCTGGTATGAAAGCACGATGAAAAGCTGAGTGGGTGCCGACGGCTGGTTGATCGAAAAGGAGAGGCCCATTGGAGTTCTCACAAAAACCGACTTGCAGCTCGAAATTTGGGGGATCATCCGATGAATAATCCCAAGAAATGTTGAGTACACTGCCAGGAGAAGTGAAAGGAGGGTTAGAAAGCTCGATGGCTTCGGCAATCGAAAGTAAGGAAAGAAGGAATCTGGAGAGAGGGATGTCAGAGGCACTGCAACGGCAGTTTGGGACGTTAACGCACAATTGAAGGGCATTCACACCTGTCCCATAGTGTGGGGACATAATGAACTCGTATGTGTGTGGGCATATCAGGGATCCTTTAAGAGACGGTGGTGTGCAAAGGATGATTGGGTTCATCACGACCAAGAGATAAGCAATGATTTGTTAAATGACAACCATCACATACTTGAGTATTGTGAAGATAGGAAGACGGTTCTTCATCACGATTCTTGGTTATTTTTTACCTAGAAAGGTGAATCGCCATCCCATGCGATTCAAAATAGTCATCCAATGTGGACTCGAATCAAGAACGCTCTTCGTCGCTCCCAGGGTAATGGTTCCTACTGCCCCCATCTTGTTGGGATCCTACCTGACTACACCTTGCGGACGCCTGTGTCTAAGAACCTTTGTGTGTCGGGTATAGTTTGTGATAAGAGCCGGCTATCGAGAGTCGCGTAGATCAGATCCTCAGGTTTAGATTACGTTCCGGTTGACTTGGCAATACTCAGCTCTTATTACCACCATGGCTAGCAAGCCAGACGTCGAGACCGGCGAGGCCTACGCCCGCGACTCGTACGACGGGAAAGAATGCGAGTCTTTACTCCCATCTACGTCGGGCGCGACCGCAACCTTTGCACCATCACTTGCTGACAAGCATTCCGACTCAAACGTCTTGAGGAGAAGACAGTTCGGTGGTCTCCACCTCGGTCTTGCATTCCTGGCAGGAATCGTTGCGTGCGCGGTGACACAGCTCTTCGTATGTTCGGGCTGTTGCGTGCATGGAAGAAATAGCTACACTAGCTCGGCAACCGATAACAACGTAAAGGTTCTGGCGCCGCCTTACGTGGGTTCCACACAGGTCCACAATTTTCCTCCTGCATCGCCCACCAACGCGAATCCGACTCTTTTCCCTAGCAACGTAGGCTATCCCGGTGGGACACCGACAGGGGCTGAGCCCAACGTCATTGAAACCGCGCCTGCATATCCCATCCACACAGGAGCTGCCCACCTCGTTGCACCTGATACGTTGGGACACAAAGCCAACAAAGGGAAAGCGTCTGCGTCGGGAGATTTTGATCTCTTCAAGAAATGGGGTAACTTGTCGCCGTGGTATAGCGTTGGACGGGGCGCGTTTGGATTAGATTCGGAGCCTACTGTGCCTGACACTTGTCGGGTAACTGGTTTGCATTTTTTGCATAGACATGGGGCTAGATACCCCACTGCATGGAGTGAGTGCTTGTTCGACTTTTCACGCTTGAGACGCTGACCAGTGAGCAGCATCTTACGGAGGACCGGCGACACTGGCGGCCAGGTTGAACGAGGCGGCCGCAGAGTGGAACGCGACAGGAAGTCTCGATTTTTTGAATGATTGGTATGTCCCACTGTTTCTCGTGGCATTGAGCACTCTGACCGGAGTTGAAGGACATACAAACTCGGAGAAGAGTGTATGCGTCTTCTACTGTATTTTTGACAGCATTTTAACATGGACTACAGTGCTCACTCCGTTTGGCCGGCAACAAATGTGTTAGTACTCTTATATCGACACCATGATGACTTTAATCAACGTACATGAACTCTAGATGACCTGGGTATCTCCATGCGCCTGAAATACGGTTTCCTTCTTGAGGTATCAAATCCCGTATGTTCTTCCATCAACTGCTAAACAACCCGTTCAAGAATTTCACGGAAACGAATACCATTCCCGTTTTCCGGACGGAATCTCAGTATGAATGCGCATATTTCCTCGTCAGTACCGCTGACGTTATATCTGCAGAGACCGAATGCTCCATTCTGCACTGAACTTTGCCATCGGGTTCTTCGGGTACCCATTGGATGGCAAGTACCAACAGAGCATCACCATCGAAGCCAAAGGGGTATGTCATGACTTTTTCTCCAAGCTAATCGATTTTCATAACATCTTACAGTTCAACAACACGTTGGCGCCATACAAAACGTGTGTTCCCTCCGTTCCATGAATTATCCCATCCTAATCATTTGTTGATTCTCAGGTGCCCGAACGCGAAAGTGCCTGAAAGGGGCGATCGCGGTGCGTGGTACGTCAAGCATTGGGCAGAGATCTATCTCAAGAAGGCACTTGCTCGTTTGCAACCCAATATCAAGAGTTACAAGCTCAGCATAGAAGACGTATACATCATGCAGCAGATGTGCGCCTACGAGACTGTAGCAATTGGCTACTCCAAGTTCTGTGAACTCTTCACTGAGAAAGAGTGGGAGGGCTTTAACTATGCGTAAGTTGTCGTCGTTCCGTTTCTGCTACCATTCTCACTGATTTCACTAGCCTCGATCTGTACTTCTGGTGAGTTTCTATGCACTTTCAGTTGAAGGGAACACAAACCAATGGATTGTAGGTATGGCTCTGGCTTTGGATCTCCCGTTGCCCGAGTACAGGGTTATGGCTGGATCAAAGAATTCCTCGCGCGTCTTACCCACACACCGATCACCGAGCACAACTCCTCAACAAACTCGACCCTCGACGATAATCCTACCACTTTCCCACTTGACCAGAGCCTCTATGTCGACGCTACACACGAGGTCGTCATTTTGAATAGTGAGCAACGTTGCACAATCTCTATACCCTCTTGACTAGTCGAAATCACCCTAGTTATAACCGCACTAAACTTGTCTAACTTCGCTGCATCCGGACCGCTTCCCTATACTCACATCCCCACGAAGCGTTCCTTCGAAGTCTCCCAGCTCGTACCATTCGGCACCAACATCCAATTCCAACGTACGTCCCCTCTCCCTTTCTCCACCCTACCATCCACCTAACCAAAACAACCCCCAGTCCTTGAATGCACCTCCGTCCCCGATCCTCAGCTCCGCATCATCATAAATGACGGCGTGACCCCGCTGACAGGAATTCAAGGATGCCCCGAACAGCGCGATGGGATGTGTCCCGTCGATACGTTCGTCAAAGCGCAGAAGGCGCTGCTTTTGGAGACGGATTGGGACTATGACTGTTATGGTGATTGGACGGTACCTGAGGGTGATGCGTGGAATACGACAATCGGGTCGCCACCTAAGCCTTAGGTAGTTCGCGCGTCTCCACCTCATTGAATGTTTGGAGGTCTGCGTGCGTGGTAGATGTGTGTGGGTGTATCTTGAGTTTGCGTTGGATTGACACTAGAATTGGGACAATACTGATAGGCTAAGTGATCTTGTGTTACACTTATTATTGAGGGCCAATTAATTGTATTCAGATGCTCGTTTCAGAGAATATACCAATCTATGACTCTTCGGGCTACAGGCTAGGTACCCTCGCTTTCAGTATCCTAATGGAAGGATTCACGTTATCTTGGTCGAGGACCAAGACTGTTGGATGCAATGATCAAACTTTTAATTCCTTACTCAGTCGGAACAAGCACGAATGTCACAGTGATTGGTGATCCAACCCCTGTCGCGTCACCCAACGAAATGATATTGAACGAAGTACTATATGGTGTACCAGCGACTGCTGATCAAACCTAAGAGGCTGTTCGTAGAGCAAAAAACGTATATTTGCATGAATGAACTCAGCTCCAGGGGCTCGTGAACTATGTAACATGCTCTAACAGCCAAGATACGATATGAACGAGCTGTCATAACAAAAAGGTATACATGCTTCATATTCGCATATTATTGCCAGTCAGATGCTAGTGGCCGGTCACTCAAAGAGTTTTGAGCATCGTCGCCCAATCAAAGACCGGAGCTATGATCCACGCGCTCGGAGAATTGAGCCTTCTCTTCTCATGTTTCTCCTGTGCCACCATAATGATATAACCAGCCCATCTCGTGAGAACAGGTCGCAATTTAGCTAAGTATAATACATCACGCAACCTTCTACCAATACCACTACACACCACCTTTTTCCTACTAGTATGCGGACCAGGCAACCAAGGCCCGAGATAATATTGCCCTAAACACTTCATTAAAGGAGCTTCACTCACGATCCATTGGCGTCTGAGCAGCTGATGCCGATGATGGAAAGAGAACATTGTGGGTCCATCTGATTTCGATGAGCCGATGGCTTTTGATCATATGTATAAAGGAGGGGCACGAAGAAATTCGATTCGATCTAGATTCGTCATCCTACTTTGCTCTCAGTGAAGGTATTGATACCCGACCACCTTCTCAAGTTTAACTACTAAAATATCAATTATGGCTGATACCATGATCAAATCCGACCCAAACCGCCTCGCAGAAGTTCACGGTATATTGACCGAGAACAATATCTCCGGAACGCTCTTATGGGGTGAACAAGCTATGGACTTACACGGCATTGGCACCACAGTGTTCGTGTGTGCGATCTGCCCCTTTTATTTCCGGGTTCTTCGAGGATTGTTAACAGAGAGTAGATGTTGCACTCAATGACAAGGATCTCTAATGAGCCGCTGCCGCCCTTGTCTCAAAATGCTGGATAGAACTGTCGTTAGTGGTACCTCCGACCAAAGCAGGGCTTTGGATGGATGGTTTCAAAGAATTTATGACCTTGGGCCGCAGGCTGCAGTATCCGAAGTCTTAGGTGATATTGTTATCCCCGAGAAGTTGGCCTGTGGATGTAGGCCGAATGGAAAATTTCCACGCTTATTCCTAGTGTCTAGTTTACTCTTATGAAAATTCGTACTACTAGTACGCCACAAATTTGATGGGATTTATCAGTTGAACGTAGTTGTAGTGAGTAGCCTTTCACGGGAGCTTTATCCACCAGCTTCTACTAACTATCAATGGGTTGATATGCAGCCGAGTTACACTTCGTTCTCGGCCAAGGATTCGTGAATCTTTATCCCCATCACCATTTCGACGCTGCATACATAGTAGCATCAAATGATAGGCGATTCAATGATTGCAATACGTGAACCTTATTCCGAGTCATAGGTTAAAGGTTCGACTTGTAGTACGATGACAATGTACAGCGACTCAAGAAGCTGTTACAGTTCATGGTTAGCCAGTGTGCCTTTCGATTGGACGGCTTTACAGCACAACCTGGAACAATATGAAGGAGAAAGAGTCCCTGTACCGTGATTAGCGGGTCAGACTTTAGAATTTTCTGACAACCCTGCCAGAGCTAGACAATATATCTTGTTATTAAATTCCTCAATTGGCTTCATTTCTGCTCAGGTACGTGAACTTGGGATTGTTCGTCAATTTGTTCGACGTGCTACTAGATCCTAGCGCCACACTTTTTGCCATGATCAGGATGCCAACACCTCCAAGATACTTGAACTTGGGTGAATCCACGAAAATCATAGAACCTACACTCTCTTTCGTTTTGTTTATGTCCATAAAGTGATCCGGAATACCTCGGGTTCTGACGCGAATTAAAAACCTGGTAATAGAACCTCAGAGAAGCAGCAGGTCTCGTCTCCTACCTCGCTCTTTCTCCTACGACTCCAAGGCCGGTCCCTTGAAAGCAAGCTAAACCAGCTATCATAACTTGTTGATCAAGCCTTTTCTAACCACTCGACGACTTATTTCTCTTCTCCCTACTCGCCGTCTTCCGTTTTGTTGTCCATTGTATCGCTGCTGGCGTCGTGTGGGTCACCCCTACCCTCTGATGCTCTTCCAATTGTGCGCATCCCCGCTATCAATCAAGACCACTGGCACTACCAAACACGTCAATGATAATTCTCGTGTCTCGATCCGAACAGCCTTCGGAAATTCGGGCTCGAAATTCGTTCTCTGAACGTAGGCCATTTGATCCGTGTGTTTAAGTCTCGAGATTCATATATACAACAGACCTGGTGCAACGTTGCAGGAGGAACGAAAGGTGCCAGTAAATCAGCCGTCAAAGTTGCCAGTGATGGTAGTAAGACCAGTGAGTGGTCGATTTAGTGCTCTTTATTGTGTCTTTGCTAATATAGATAAGTCTAGAAACTCCCTAAAAGTGCAGCGGAGGGGCCTGTGTCGTTCGTACGTGCTCTGATGGACAAGTCGTCTTGACTGACACTCGCGGGCCGCGCTCCTGATTCTGCGTCAAAGCAATATGGGAAAACCGTAAGAGATCTAGGCGCAGCTTGGGATGCACTACGCGTTTCCTACGTGCTGCTTGGAGGTACTATTTACTGTTCGAATTTCGACTGGTGATTGGTGATATACCGTTGACAGCAGTTTGAAGGCATCGGCAAATCAACATGCAGTCTCTCAGACAACCATATCCAGATTGAGCTGCTCCATCGTGGGGTTGTCGTTGTCGACTGTGGGGAGCTCCTCTCAAAGCTTCATCTGGACAGCTTTCAGTGCGTACAAGCCCCAGGTGGCTCCAGAGCTAAGGTCATGCATCAAGAAAGAAACCTAACAGCAATACATATATATATGCCACCACAGGATCAGCGATAGAATATAACCTGAGCATACATAGGTGTTAAGGAGATCAAGTGTAGCAATGTGAAATTAGCGAATAAATTACTGGGTTGAACAGAATACATGCCAAAAATATCTGGAATAGATTTCTCCACTCAGGATCTCACAACGGGCCGAATAAGCAAGGGCATCTGGTTATTCCCGTCGGGATCCGTAACTAGCACAGGCCGCTGAACGACCGAAGACTTCTTTACAATGTCCTTCGCGGGCACGGCGAGGTCGAACTCAAATGCACGGACGAGAGTAAAAAGAAGAGCTTTTGTCCTTTGAGAGGTAGTAATGAGCATTAACAATTTCTTTGTAGCACGTCGAAAAAATGTGCTTACTCGACAATAGAGAAACGATAGCCGATGCAGGCACGAGGACCGCCGAGGAAGGTAAGCATGTTACCCCACACGCCAGGGACGCTAGCCGCGGCTTCTGGGACACGTTCCCATCGTTCAGGTCTGTGCACGCGAAGTATAACGTGAGGAAGAGATGATGATCGGAACGCTGATGTGATATATGTACCTGAATTCTGCAGCGTCTTCACCCCAAATTGCCTTGTCGCGGTTTATAGCCAAGATCGGGACAAACAACATCTGCCCTTTCATCACTCTATCATAGAATAAAAAATGTTGGTTTCTAACGACCCGATATTTAGAAAAAGACCCCACTTGATAGAATCATGAACGACCCCCTTCCGATCGGTGACGGGATGACCGAGCGGTAATATGTCGTCCTTGACGGCAATTCGAATAGTGGATGGCACCGGGGAATGAACACGCAAAGTCTCTCGTACAACCATGTCAAGATAAGGAAGAGCGTTGAGCTGGTCCATTGTAGGGTTGTCTGTGTCAACTGTAAGGAGCTCCTCTCGAAGCTTATTCTGGACAGCTTTATCCTGCGTCAGCGCGTACAAGGCCCAGGTAGTTCCAGTGCTAAGGTCATGCGTCACTCAAAACGAGGAAAAATCGGATTAAAAATGTTAGTATACCTAGTGGTTTCATGGCCAGCAACAAGGAAAGTGGGAATCTCTACGAAATCAGTGATGAGCACTCAGTGATGTCGGCTAATACAGAGGCGTACGGGCGAGGACATCCTGATCAGACATGCGCTGGTGTTCCGGGATATCAGTAGCCATATTTGAATTCACCAGAAGGGTAAGAAGATCGCGTTTCTCCCCCTTCTCATGAACGGAGTATTTGCTTTCGCGGAGCAGCTCGTGACTGATGCGCGTCATCGTCTTCTTGGCCTCAGCAGCTTTGACGTCTTGTTCAGTTTTCTTGGTCCGAGTTGTCAGGTAGGATCACTTTGAATAGACGAGAGGACCTACCAAAAAACGGAGAAAAGGGAAGTAATTTCGGATTATGGGAATCAAGGTCAACCGGGTTCCAGCCTTGAACATAATTGCGAACGCAGCATTGAGTTCATTCTTCTTGGGATCTTCGCTGAGAGCGTCAAATTTGTAACTAAATCCTGTACGTCCATCAGCGCTGATCTTGGTTAAAAGTGAAGGATGAACCTGCTAATCCGATGACATCAAGAGTTGTTCGGCTTAACCACGATAGAGCATCAACCCGACTCTCGCCTCCCTGCTCGTCGTTCTCTGACGCCCACACATCCCGTAACTAGTGAAATTGGAGATTAGTGATCAGCAACGAAAACAACGAAGGAGACACATGTAGCATACCTGGATAGCCTTAGAAACAAAGATTTCGGTAAGTTCTCTAATTTGAGAGAGCCCAAATGCAGGATTCTTGAAAAATTTGATTGAGCACTTTTCAAGTTGACGATTGGATGCCCGGGTGCTTACCATGACTTTGCGCTGTTACTACATTGTCAGATGTGTTTCAGGTCAGCAATCTCGAAAAACATACCTGCTGCTTGTGTTTCTCTCCTTCAACGACAAGCACACCTATCAGGTAATCGGTTAAACAGGATTCAAGAACCTCGACATGGTGATGTCCACGGACCTTCACCAAGGATGCGAGAGAGGTTGTAACGCGCAGTCTCCGGCTTTTGGTAGACACTGGTAGTCATTAGAATGTGATTCAAGGCCTTGGTGTCTGTAGTGTATAACCGTCTGAACTGCAAGAGCTCTTAGCCTCCATTTTGAAATGCCTGAGTTTACTAGTAGCTCACGCCAAAAAATCCTTTATATTGAATCGTTGAGCCGTACTCCTTCACCCATTTCTCGTGAAGGACCGAGTTCTCCTGAAATCAAGATTGAATGAACCGAGCGGCAAGGGGGAATCAATAGACAAGATACCGCTGCCCAGATCTCTGCCATATTGCCGTAGATAAGGCTTGGGTTCTTTGGACCAGGAAGATCGCGCAAGGGAGACGTAATCTCCTGGTATACAAGCTTGAGCGCTCGATAAACGCCATAGACAGCAATTGTCGCGGATAAAGATCCAACCAATAGCACAATGACGCCCATCTTCTACTAGATACCTTTAAATCTTGGGTTCAAAGGTAATCCTCCTTCTGGTGAGCTTTCGGTCTTTGTACCACCAAGGAGGTCTCTGGAGAGCCTGCGTAATGTCATGACTGACATCTGAAATCAGATTTCGTCACGGCCTGCGATCAGGAGCTGACACAAGTGACCAATGGGCGTGATCATGAAATGCTTATATAATATAATAATATAAATTCACCGCTAGAAGCAACCTTGATTGGAGCAGAGCCCTAACAACCATGTTTAATTCTACATGACCTCACATTGCCGGCAGAGTTAGATATCTCACTTGCTATTGAATCAAACTTGGCACGTCGGAGGAAGCTAGTTTCGATTTGTTCAGGACCGGGCCTCGCCGTATTTGTTTGATATTGGTTCAGACAGGCGCCAAAGGCCGATTTGGCATTCGGTCCATCCTCTCAGGACAACTCTGTCGCACTTACAGGGCCAAAAAAAAAAGATCGTCCAGAGTACAGGGTGCTGTGCTCAACAATGACACCTCTTCTGCCCTGCAAATTCACCGGGGGTAAACGCATCAAGCCTCCAAAGCATTTTGTTGGTCGGCAGAACAGTATGAATCTTGATGTCCCTATAGAGTGTCCCCTTTCAGTCAGTTTCATAACCCGGTGGTCAAACGGAGGACTCCAGCGCAGGGCTTGGCCCGATCAGTTCTCATGCATCAAATCGAGCGCTTAGTGCTAAGGTATACACACCTATTCCTCTGGTATGCGTACAAGCTTCGCTCAGTTGCAGGTCCTTTTCCCTTGAAGATAGGGACATAACACAATTTTTCGTCGTCATAGCATTCCATGGTGCTTGTGATGCCACCTCAAGGAATTTCTTATGTCTCTAAACGTCCGAAGTTCGATCACTTTAAGACGTGGGTATCACGGTATCTCGCATCTTTCTTTCCTTGCAGAGCTACACATGGGTGCTCGGCCCAATCTGGTTTCGTCATCTACCGCGTTGGGCGGTATTGCTTTCCGTGACTGTCCGTCCGGACGTGTATAAAAGGTGCGTCACTTTTCTGTATCTGCCTCAGAACAACCTACCCACATTCCCTATCCCAGAGGCCATCAGATGTTTCATCATTTCGTCCTCGGTACCCTCCTCGGATCTTTGTGTATGTTCAAGTTATTGATCGAATCTGTCCAGCTGACGTAGTGATCACCTCAAAGTACCTCAATTGGCCGTGGCGGCAAACTTGAGCAACTGGGAAGGACCACATATCGATGTTTCCGCAGAAAATCGCGCTATCGACTGGTGGTATACCCAAGTCGTCAGCCAGACGTCTGCTCCGAATGGTGTACCTCCATCAATTGAAATAGTCCTCAAACACGGTTAGTCGACGCTTCCCAGAGTAAATTGGCCATAATTGATCATGTTGGTAGGCAACACTTTCCAATACGGTTCCTCTAATACGCCATTGTATCCTGTGGAGATCAATGGGTTCGACCAAGATGGCCTTCCTTTCGCGCAAACCCTTGTCTTCAATACATCTTCAGTCTACCCCACTGAATCTGGTGATACTTTTGGAAGCTGGGGTGACAACGAAATCACTTTCGTGGCCACCTCGGACCGCAAGAAATTCACAGTCTTCCTCAACACTACCTATGCGACTGGCACTATTGTCATCAATAATGAAAGTTCCGCTCGGACTGGCTGTGGTGGTACCGACCTTTCCGACTCACCTTTCTTCAGCAACCTGGTTTCAGACGGACGCGAACTAACCGCAGCGGAGGTTATTCTCTATCAAAAAACTGGCTGGCGTATCACGATCCCTGGTATTGAGCGATTTCCCCTCTAATATGAACAAGGAAGTCTAATCACTGAATACCTAGGTGGTTCTTCAACCGTCGATGTCGTTCTCGGCGGTAAAGCCGTCCAATTCTGCGGTGCAGGCTATAAGGACTCCAACTGGGGCCCGAACGCTATGAATGACTTCATTGAGTCATGGTATGTTCTCATCGCCCAGGTCGGACCGTGGTCGTTTGTCACTTTCAGCGGAAGCCCGACCAATGGTACCAACTCCATCAACTCCGGGCACCTTAGCTACAAGGGCAAATTCGTAACAAGCCAGTGCAACATCATCGGGGAGCGATCGACTGATATTTCCGTCATCACCCCTAGTGGCCAGGTTGTCGACAGCGGCGTCATTGCGCCAACTGCGTTCGACGTAACTTTCGTTTTGCCTGACGGCCAGAACGTCTCGTTCCATGCCGATAACATTGCTGTGAATCCTACTGTGAGCGTCTACCACCGTTGGGTTGCGAAATACACCGGAGGCGCTGTCGGCGGACATCAATACGAGTCATACGGAATCACGGAGTGGATGAACGCTGGTCACCTTGGTCAATGGATCGACATCTAGTAAATGATGGACTTCGAGGTGATGATAAGCTTTCACCAACACTGAATACCAATTTCTTTGATTCGTTCGCGTTACCTGATGTTATAACGTTAGATATCTGAAATGAACCTGTTTGGCAGACGGCTAATCAGATTCGACGTTCTCTCTGTCATTTGTCGTTCAAGGGTGATGGATGCGCTGAAGATGAACGAACAATGTACACTCCTGACACCAGAACCAGTTTCCACGGGGAAAGGGGGCAAAGAAATCTGTCATTTGTTTCTCTGCCAGCTTTTTATCACGGAAAAAGACGCTTTCCTTTGTCTCAAATCTTTTTCCGAAATGCTATAACATGTTTCTTTCTCAGTATTTCCATAGGAAACAGTATTGGCTGCCAGCAGTAACAATGGGACAAAAGGGGGCCGACGAACTCATCAAGCTTGATCGGCAATTTCCCAAATCGCTGTGTGGCGCAGTACTATGCGGCATATTGAATGACTCTGAGAAGAAACCATGGCGATATTGGATTGATAACTTTCTGATTATGTGTCAAAATTACTTAATTGCTCTATATGTGCCGGTAAAGATGTCTAGATTTAACCTGAGGAATCATAGACATCTTATATTGTCCACGTTCTCGTGCACCGAATGAATTGGGGAGTGAATTTGGGCTGTAAGAATCCATTATGTAGGCAATACCTATACGGATAAGAAGACACTTCCTACATGGTAAAAAAAATCAGCATCCATAACGATGACAAAGTCTCCTGTGCAGAAATTCAGCCCGTGGATGTACGCTGTTCTATGAAGTCACGAAGAGGCATCCTATCGTACCTAAGACCCCATTTCCCAGCACAAGGCTTGGAAGCCTATAGCCAGCATTGATGATGATATAACGACGCAAACGGTTACGTAGACGGACAATCTTGTTCTGACTCTCGCCATCCACACCTGCGAGTTCTTTTGCAATCTCTTTGGTGCTATCGAGACTGGGATCATCGTCGTTGATGATCTCCCATGCTATACTCTCGAGTTCAAGTTGCCATGTGCAGAAAGATTCGAAGATGACCTTGACCAAAAGCCAGACAATTATGGGTAGATTTTTGCGCTCATTGTATGTTTTGTAAGTTGGGAGAATGACATGATACGTACAGGATACTTGTGTGTGTTGGGAGTGGAGAATTGGCCAAGGATACAGTGCTTTCTAATGGATTCAAATTATTGCATCTAGCAAGAGTTGTGTGTGACTTGGCCAGGCCAGCTTTGAGGGCTTTGGCCTGGCCAGGGGTTGGTCTGAGGTCAAACCAGGCCAGAACATCACTAGTGACCGACAAAGTACGCTACCGTCCTTGTTAGTACTGATGAGTCCTGATAGAAGCCCCCTCTAGAGCACGCTGAAAATCTGGTCAAATTCGGCACAGGAGAACCTGCCACTACGGAAGATTCTACCCGGTCCTCTCAAATCCGATGGCACAGGAAGATAATGAAATGAATACATTCACTGCATTGACTACGTTGACGGTATCAGGTGATAGGCGCGGTTGGTAAAACGCAATGGACTGTGGTGATGCTGAAATTAATCGGCACAACCTCCGAGCCTCAACAAGGCTCCTTGTGGCTAATTGATATTGATTGCAGTCCCTGCACAGTTCAAGTTGATGACAAAATACACCTCCTCATATTTCACATATGCATATGGCTGTCTCCTGTTGTTTGCTAGACACACAAGGAACTCATTCCGTAACAAAGAAGTTCGACGGTAACGAGGTCCCGTTGTTTTTTTTTGGACACTTCACATTCGGGGACCTCTTTTCACCGTGATTTGTGCTGCATCGTATCGGATTCGTCGTCTCTATGTTGCAATTGCTTTATGTTTATGTCCACTCATTTCTTGGGTTACGGTTGCTTGCTATCTCTCAGGCTGAGGAGGAACAGCGCAATTACATGGAGGATTGTGATGCAGCGCGATGAAATTGCGGAGACTCACGTATATCTCCGATTATCCCGGATGCAAGGTTGGATCGGAAAGATTGTGCTCTCGTGCTCAAGTTTCCTATACTGGCTTTGGGAAGAATAGCCCCGTTCTTTTGTTCTGACCTCAAACATTCTATGGACTTCATATATCCCATTCAAAACCCGCTCGGAAAATGATATATGTACCGTCTGGCATCGGTCAATCACAAGACTAGATTCTCAATTGGATCACTGTCCCTTGGACCTTTTTCACAACCATTATCTTGTCCCCTTTGAAATCTAGATAGGATGGCCCGACAAGATCGTTCGAAATTTGCGGCGCCATATTTTTGCCGATCTACTCGTATAATAAGATCACTCAAGCTGCTTGACAGCCCTCTATATCTGATCACGGCATCTGATTCCTCACAGTCCGCCTCCTTCGTTCTCCCTGACCTTGTGTCTCACTGCCCCTACCCTCCCATTTATCACCCAAACGGTGACGAGATAGCCTAGCAATCGGTTGAATGGTTGATATCTAACCGCCCCAACCTGTCTTTAAAAGATCGTCGAGCTATTCGTGGCTGCCAGGCCGGCGAACTCGTCGCCTTCTGCTACAACGCCGCCACCTGTCTTTAAAAGATCGTCGAGCTATTCGTGGCTGCCAGGCCGGCGAACTCGTCGCCTTCTGCTACAACGCCGCCTTCTGCTACAACGCCGCCTTCTGCTACAACGCCGCCTTCTGCTACAACGCCGCCTTCTGCTACAACGCCGCCACGCCCGAGCGCCTCCGCGTTCTCTGCGATTTGGTGAATTACTTCTTTCATTTATCTTCCTCTTCATCCGTTCTACTCAACCGACATTACTTGCCGCAGGGACAACATCCATGACAGCATGATGACGCGAGAGATCATGAAAGCCATGTGGTCTAGAGTAATCGTTCCATGCCGATTGCTGCCTCTGAAATAGAACAGCCTGCCGAAGAGCTCAATCTAGGAAACCTCGTTGGAGAGTGAGAAGAATCTTTCTTAGATTGATTGGATTCACAAGACTTTGTTCTAGCTTCTGGGCTCTCTGTATTGCTGATGCTGCCCCTGGTGTGCAAGAACGCTTAAAGAAGACATCTGGACTCTACTTTGAGGCCGTCAATATCCAGGCAAAGGCATACAATGCAGGGATCATCCTTGATCTTGAGTCGTATATTGATATGCGTAGGGACGCTTCAGGTGATTTTTTTGCCGTGTATGAACATCGTTTCTTGCGAATTGAGCACCAATGATCTTTGCGCGCAGGGAGTAAGGTCTCCTTCGTGCTCATTGAGTGAGCTTGTGCCGCTTCTTTACTCACCCTCAGACTAACTCAGTCGCGAGGGTTTTAGATATGCCTTGGATATTGATCTAGCCGATTGCGTCGTCGAGCATCATGTTATCCAGGAGCTTAATCGTTGGGCCACCGACTTTGTTGTCTGGCCTAACGTCTCCTCTGATTGCTTGTCGATACCCTCGTTGATCGACTTATCTGTAGGATCTCTTTTCTTATAACGTCGAGCAGGTGAGCGGCCCGTACACCCACAACATGATCGTGATACGCATGAAATATCATGGACACACTCTCCAAAGTGCTGTCGACTATATCGGCAAACTCTGCATTCAGAGCATCGCGGGATTTTAGCGCGATCGCGAGCAGGTTCCCTCCTGGGGCCCAGAATACGTCAATGGTTTACAGAGCTGGATTGTCGGGTATGCTTCCCCTTCATTCCGTCCATCATGGTACATATTCATTCAGACTTCCAGTTCCCTCCACTGGACCTTCCAGAGTTGCCGCTACTTTGGAGCGGATGGTCCCGAGGTCAAGAAGACTCGATTTGTGCGATTACTTTCTCGTAGAGCATAATTAGGTAGGTAGATTACCACTGAGGTCCACGGATTGAGACGATCTACCTTTCTAGTATTTATAGGACTGCACAGAATTCCGTCTTTTTGTGAAGCGCAAACAGAGCTCAAGGACGGGATTGAAGAACAGAACACCCTGTGGATGAAGGGCGGGAGATGACATGGGCTTGACGAGGGTCGTGAAAAGCATATGAGAGTAAATGCGAACTGAGAAAATCTGGGTACTTTGAGTAGAGTTTTTTTTATATATATATTTAAAATGTCGTCGAGCAAAGCATGGGATCATCAGTGTATTTTTAATCTGCAGTAGACCCTATTTAAGCATGTTGAGATGAAGTGCTACAAATTTAAATATGCAAGAAGTAATATTATGCAATTGCATCGCGCATATCCTAGTACTATAGTAATACATTACATCGTGAGGATAGAAAGTGAAAAGCTGAGATGTCCCAGTAACACAAAGCAAGCCAAAAAATCAGGTATCTCAATTAATCATCACTATCTAGACCATCCTCCACAGTTGGTTGCCTCCTTCTCTGCTCCTCCTCTCTCCTTCTATTCTCTTCTCTCTCCTTCTCCTCAAGTTCTCTCTGTTTTGCTTCATGCTCCCTTGCCTCTTGTGCTGTCAATGCATACTGCTTCGAGCACTTCAGCACATAATGGCATGGCAGGGTCGTCCCTAGCAACTTGAACACCAGCCGATCATCATGATAAATGCCCCCAAATATGATATCCCTCCCAAGATAATCCAATCTGCGTATTCCATCCTTGAGGGTACCACCAGGCACCCCAGGCTCACGCGAACGATTATGCCTATACACCTGTGCAACATCGGCTTGTTGTTTCTGATCGAGCACCTCATAGTCTTGTTTTGATGCTAGACGATAGAAGTGGACACTGAGCTGGTCAATGACATCGCCGCATGTTACCCCGATTGCTGGGTCAGTCGCTTCGATAGGAACAATCCATGGGAAGGTTTCAGAGACAACGCTTATCTTGGTGAGGCGGGGGAACGTCGCGGGTGCGTCCCGTCCTTTGGACCATGATACGTGCGATGCATCTGTTGAAAGGTGACAGTCATTTGATCGGAAAAGCATGTTCCATTTCAGGTGAGGCCGGTCTGAAGCAGTGTCTGTTAATGGTTCGAGCAACGGATTGACCTTGGTCTGAACACCAAGGACATGAGCGTCAAAAGGATTTAGGACGGGACCATCTTTCAAAAAGCATCATGTCAACAAGATCGCAAGCGCAATAGGTGTAAAGGCACGTACAGCCAGTGCCTGCCATGAACGAATCAACACGGTCCCCAACACGCGCGCTAGAACGGCCGATATGTAAGTGCTCCGGTATTTCATTCCGCTGGAACGGGCCTGCCTGCCCCGGCCAAACAGGAGCAGGTGGAGGATTCCATCCAGGATCAAAGTTCACGAGACCAAAGCTCATTGGCGTTGGAACTGCTCCTGGCGTATGTACAGGGATTCCCCAACCAGGCGAAGGCCCTCCTTGATAGGGTCCATATGGATTAGGATAATTCGGAGGCCATGCGCCGTAGTGTGGTGAATACGGGGTCCCATAACCTGGGAAGGGTCCCCCGGTATTTGGTGGCTGAAGAAATGGTTGTCCTTGTGGTCGCATACCCGGCCAAGGTTGTACAGGGGCAGTCCAAGGCGTTGAGGGCCCCGGGGGCATAACTGATGGCACTCCTCCCGGGTATCCGATAAATTCTGTATTTATCGTTGGAGGCAGACGGCCTGGGTTGGCGTTGGGAGTCGCAGACAGATTTGGAGGTTGGAAGCCTGGGGCGACGAACGGGGATGAAGGGAAGATGGGGAAGCCTCCTGAATGCTGAGCACGGCCGCCCCAGCCGAGGTTTGCAGCTGGTTCCATTGGGGGCTCAGGAATAACGGGCTGCTGGGCTAGTGATCCTGGGGATACCCCAGGCATGACAATCGGGGGTATAAAAGGCGATGGATCCGTCATTTCGAAAAATCAGTTGCGTGTTTTTATTTAGTTTTCTTTTGCACAGGTAAGTGACATAAGCTCCAATTGACTCGATCATTTGCAATACTCACCGGGGAATCTGCCTCGACTCTGATGCTCAAAAGTATTGCTGTGCTCGTGAGAGACTTGTAACAATCCTGCGTGACTAAATGAGCGTAGAAAGCCTCAAATGTCGCAACTTTTCTGAACAACACCGATCAGAGAGTCACGGTTCGCGATGCAGGAAGCAAGCTGGTATACTTTCGACGTCGGATAAGCTCTGGCCTTGGTTCCTTTGTGAAATGTCCTGCAGTTCAACGTGTCATTAGATGAAATGACAAAGGGTCGGTCCACAGCCTCAGCCGGACCTTCATGGGGCGGTATGGGTATATGATGACAACCCACCTAATGGGAAAAAATACGTATACAACCCTGGAATCGGGGTATAGTCCTCCGAAGAATTCCAATGACCAATTACGCGTAGAGATTGAATGTGAGTGAAATCTCCAAATCCGATTCAAGGTGTCAAGAGTTCGCCGTAAGTCCCCAAAGAATGTAGGTATCAACAATAAGTAGTAATCGTGACAGGGTACATAGAGCAAAGGGTCCCAAAAGGTCCCAGAGTGGATGAGGGTCGAAAGGAAAGAAAGAAGCATGTTTGGCAAACGAAAGGCATCTATCTAACCATCTGATCAGCCGATACGAATCGACCACGTGCTAGATAAACCCGGCCCGTCCCTGGATAGAACCCCAATTTTGAGAAAATTTTTGAAGTTTCAGAAGGACACCTGTCAGCTGGGGGTGCAAAGCCGGCTAGCCCCAGTGGGAGATAAGGCATGTGCGCATATGATCTCCGCCGACAGTAGTTTCCCTTTATAGATACACCATTATGTCAGGCAGCGGTGTGCGTGGTTGAGACATTCAACTCTCAATCGCGCACTCAAACGATATACTCATTAATTTTGTAAGGAAATCATGTCTAATTAGCATAAAAATGCCATCTCCAAAAAATGCTCTTGACTATGTAAGAAATCCACTTTTTGGTTGCAAAAAAAAATTAGAATGGTCTGTATTAGCGTGAATTGTATTGAAAACATCATGCTGAAGTGTAGTCAATAGTCTCAGCAAGCAAAGGCTCAAAGATTTTCAGGCAACTGCTTTGGTTCTGGGCTGTTGGAGGATCCTGCGTAACGTGGCATTGACTGAAGTTTACGCATATTGGGACGAAATTGTGGCAAGATTGAGATAAGATTGATTAGTCATATGATTAGATATACCAAATGGGGTATCTCAGGGTCCTAAATCCACTTTCAGCCTCGAAAAAAATTCAAACTTATAGAAATTGTGTTGAGTTGGCTCAATAGTGACTATATTCCGAGAGTTTCAGGAAAAAATAAGACATTTTGAAGGAGGAGATAGGATCACAAATTTTAGCATGCCAAGAGGTCTATTTTGGGCGTCCTACACTTTACTAGCACAACTATTTCAATAAGCCCTTAGAGAAAGAAACATTGACCTGTCAACAATGACATATGCAGGATCTACCTTCCACTGAACTAATCCTAATTCTTGAGCTTTGGCTGTATCCAAATAAGGTACAGCAATCAGCATGGAAGGAATACACCAATACTATCACGAACAGGGTGTTGCAAAATTTTCAGCAAATTGACAATTACAGCACATCGGCACCTTTTTCTGATCGGACTTCAGGTATCGCTAGTATCTTGGCTAGACACTTATAAAATTAGTTTTGTGGTAGGGTGGTGTGGAATCCTCTCGGAAGGAAGCCGGATGTCCAGGACCCAAAAACAGGGAGTTGCAAAACTTTTGTCATGGTTTGTCCCGTTGCTGGTTGTGTCTCCGCTTTGGCACGTTTCCACGAGCAGACAACACGTCAAGCAGAGCATCAAGATTATTCCGCTTCGGTACATTTCCATGAGCAGACGACACATTGAGCGGAGCATCAAGATCATTGAGAAACTGTGTACAAATAACAAAGGATCTGTAGGAGGGTAACTATACATGTAATGAATGATTAAGAATTAGAATAAGCATTGTGATAACGGGTGGGCCTATTGGGTTTTTCCTGAGATTTAAGGGTAGCGACAGCCTCCTTGATGAGTTCATGGATCCTGGCACTGAGGGGGTGCCGTTTGGACATACACCGTGGGGCATAAAGACCATGGTTTGAGTAACCATTCCCAGTTAACAAACCGCGTCAGCGGACTTTGAATTCTCATCAGAAGAAAATCACAGCGTGTCACGGAAAACACAAGTTCACCCTCTACACTCCTCCCAATGGCACAAAGCGCCTCAAAATTTTGCATGGTCATTCTTTACTATGTAATTAGTCTACTGCTGACAACTTGAGCCAAAATGTGAGCCTGAAATTTAAGCCGAGGACAGTCTTGTCAGTAATTGCAAAATTTTCCCCACTGATCAAACAATCGCCACGCAACACCAAGCTCAATCCACACCAAACCAAAGATCCAAGCATTAGTAGTCTTATTGTACTTGAGTTAGAGAGGATCGGGTCCAAATGTGTGTTGATCTCTTGAAAAAACACATTTTGCAACTCCCTGTGGTTTTGCAACCCAATACATGTGATAGTAAAGGTGTTACTGATACAAATCAATGGGGTGTGCAAAACATGTGTGCAAGCCTAGTGATTAAATGTGGATTCATGCTATACTGGTACTGCACCAAGATTGTGGTGTGGAGAAAACTAATAGGTATGCCAAGAGATGTAAGTAGGTATGCAAGAAAGGATATGTACTATGATTTATACATAATCAGAAGAAATAGGACATGATGGTCAAAACCCAGGAGGCTCAGTTTGACAGGTCCATTACAAAGATATTTGGAGCATTATAGCCAAGCCGTGAAACAGCATAGCTATCATCCTTCCGTATCCCTTCAAAGAACACACGTTCCCGGAGCCAATCTAGGAGACAAGGTCCACATGAGTAAGAGTCATCTTCAGGAACAAAAGTGACACAACACACCATAACGTTTGAGCTGATCCGTAGAGACAGGAGCTATCGGTGTAGCTGGAAAATAATTACCCTGCCACCCTCCTTGTGTTGTCATCAAGTTGTGTGCAGAGATCCTCTTGATCTGTTCCTGTACACGCGCTGGAATGGACGTAAACTCCGGGCCTGTAATTGTATTCGTATACCTGTGAAGTTGTCATCGTAAGCATACACAAGGAAGGGATGAGAAAACGAGGACGCACTCCTTGTACACCTGGATACAGATATCACCCAACGTCACTCCATTCTCGTTCGTCACGATAGTGCACCACGGACTATGTTCCGTGATGAGAATGAGCTGCTTTACGCGCGGCATCGTCGCTGGCTCATCCTTTTGCGTGAACGGGAGATCACGATCGCGCGCTTCCTGGTTGAAGCCACTAGTTTGTCCTACGTTTGCCACGCATGAAATTCTGTGGCCTGAGAAACAAGGAGAGAAATCGCACCAGTGACAAGGCTGAAGACAAGGTGGAAATTCGCATGTTTGTTGAGGAGGATGGGATTGAGTTCAAGTTCGCAGCGCAGGAGGTAGAGATCGGTTTGGGTAAGAACCGGCCCATCTGGTAACAACAAAGAGGGATGAGTGTCGGCCTGCGAAGTTAGATTCGTTGCTCACAGGATGTCCCCGCTCTCCATTTTCCAACCTTATCCATCGTAGTTGTAACAGAGGATGTCACAAGTTAGGAATTACTTGTGTGGCCACGCGGTGTGGTGGCAGGAAGAAGCAAATGTGGTGATATGAATGATAAGATCGATGGGGGATCTTCTAGCACGTTGAAGCCACGAAGAAACCACGCGAAGGTATATACATATGTAGTGAGGGAAAAGATTGACAGATCATGACTATGAATGTTCCGGAACAACACATGTATTTCTCACAGCATCCTGATGAATAGTCGTTGAATATTGAAGATGAGGTGCATGCGCTTTTGGTGTGTGTTGGATCAGATTTATTGACAGAACGCCGGTACACATCCCGCTGTACGCTCCTTGATGTAAATCCATCCTTGGCTATTTCTTGGGACAATACTGAGTCCTATGCCTTCCTCCTTCGACTGGTCACCCACGACGGATTGCACCAGGGTTTTTGCCAGCTTTGTATTTGATGTATTCCAAATCTTCGATGCTCAGCCATTATACCTGACAGGTCTCTCTATATACATCAATAGCTGTTTTAAAATTGAAATTGTATGATCGTTCTTTTGAATTGACTATCTTGTACCTATCACGATTAATGGTTCTGATCACAGAAGGTTCACGTCTTCCTCATCGCAGTGTGAGACGGCTACATTGTTCAAGTTATGGACATTGCTCCTGGTACCTTACGAGTTATGTGACTAGAGGGGGAACCCTGCGGCGACTCCTGTTTAAGGTTTTCGTAAGAGTGTCTGCTGGAGGTTTGAAGTCTCACTTCCGGCCAGGGAGGAATGGCTTTAGGAATGGCTCTCACAGCACTCCTTGGAGAAGACGTCCGGAGCATACATGAAGCGCGACCAATGTAGTATGTTGTAGTACGGACCGGTTGTTCGCACGCGGACCACACCGGTAATACCAATCAACAAACAACCATCAGTGAATTCCATTCACGTGATAGGCCAACGAAACATATGCAAAATGGTATGCATGATAATGACAATGCAATTCCTCAGTATGATGATGAGTAGAGTACATAGGTAGAAATTAAACAGTGTGAGGTTAGGATAACGATAGCTGTTTGATGCAATGTGGGAGGTATGATGAAGTGATGTAGCGGTCATGGGTAAAATGCGTATGATGACGAGAACAAAGACATCTATAAGGAGATCAAGTCAGCCGAGTCCAATAACAAACAGCGACAGGAGGACAGCAGGGTCAAGGAATCAGAAAAAAATAGGCAATATACAGTTGTCTCCACAAGGATCAGAACAGGTCTGAAGTTGTTCATCTTTTGATGACGAGCGAAGAGAAAAGGCAATGAGTGTATGTATACTCACAATATACACACAATAAAAAGGCTGTTCACACAGCAGGATGAGTTCGTTGCTGTAAAGGATGGTCAGTTCTGATCGATAAGCCACAGATAAAGATGCAACAAAGAAGATCAGCAGGAAAGGCAATATTGGTTTGTCCGCATCCCTCGAAAGAGTTGGAACAGGTCTGATAGGTTATCATCCGCAAAGAGAGAGCAAAAGAGGGGCACACGAAAGAAAAAGGAATTGAAGAACTTACGTGGTACAAATGTTGATATATTTAAGCGACCATCGCCGCACGGAGGGGAGGCAGAGCAGTCGGTGCCCATCTAGATCTTGCAGGCGCCGTTTCTCCATATACCCATGCCCCCTCGTCAATCTCGTCATCGCCGTCATCGCCACAATCCTCGACGTAAACACCAACACCAGAGCCTTCATGAGGGTCCAACAGGACTTCGAGGCTAGACCGACGCTCTCGGAGCTGGAGCTTCCGCAGCGCCTGGAGGAGGTCATCGGCCAAGGGACTGGCATTAGGAGGATCTTCCCGAATTTGCTCCCAGCCGACAGGAGGTGAACCAGGAGGCGAAATGAGAAAATTCTTCTCTGTTGCTGGGGGACGAAGATAGTTATCTTCCGGTATTGTGTTGCCGAACATGTCTTCGGTGGTCAGAGGATTAGGGTCGGCGCGATAGACACGTAGTTCAACTTCAGAGCTATTGCGACAGGTTAACGAACGAAAAATAAAGTAGACGCATCTAGATTCGTACCCATCGTGTGATCTTTGAACGACAATTCGGTCACAATGCTGTTTTGCAGACTCCGCATTGTCCTCGAATCTGTATACAACGATAATTCGACCGAAGCCTGGGAGAGGTGCCCAGCGATTTATCTCGCCATATGTGGCGAAGTGGTCGCGCAAGACATTGAGAAGAACTGGATGAAAAAATTCTCTTGGGACTCGTGTCACAGTAATCGTGTTCGTTCTCTGGAGATATTCAGTGGGTGGTGACGGTTGCCTCAAAGCTGGCAAAGAAATTGAGAAAGCCATGATCCTAGTCGTCGACGCGAGGTCGAAGGCGTGAGGAGAGTAAAAGTCGGGAGGCCGACGAAGAATGTGGCCATAACTAAAACTGTCCCTTTTTAAAACTTTCGGGCCACTACGTTACGTAAGCAAAGCAGTGCACGACGGGGTTTGTCCTCTCTCTTGAGAAATTGCAGTACATCGGCATTTTAAACCGGCACGGCCTCGCGCTCGCATTCCTTCTACTCGGGCGGCGCAGCCCCTGCATTGTCGTAGTTGTAAGCTAATGTGTCATGTCTGGATCACGGGGAATCCCGTGATAATTACATCGACATCTATCTATTGCCTCGACAGCGAACGTGCGTAATAAGTCTGTCGCTGCAGTGTAAAGAAGTACAAATGTCCAGATTCTGTGAGATGGTCCGTCCAATCATCATACAAGAAAAAACAAGCCCTCTACTTCTCCTTGAGTCGTTCTTCCACTTGAGCCTTTTTATCCTCGAGGGCCTTGACCTTCTGTTCTTTTGTCGCGTCGTATGCAACTGACGTTTGATTGAAACTACAGATGCATTAGCCAGTTGTTAACAAAAGTACTGATAGTGCGACTCACGGGTTCTCAGGAGATTTTTGGAACTGCTTGTACAGCAGGTCCTGTGAGGAAACAAGTATCGGATCAGCAGATGCGGTCAGAAACCATCATCAAGACAGACCTTGTACTGCTGTAACCGTAGGCCTGGATGCTGAACATGAAGTATGTATTAGTTTCAGCATTTTGCGCGCCCATTGGCGGTGTCAATGACAAACCACCGCACCTCAATCTTTATCTTTGGCAGCTCACGTTCTTGGTATGCCTCAAACGCAGCCTAATAATAGTACATTGAGAATGACGTGGAAAATTGCGAGGCAGTGCAGTCTTGCCTTAAATCGCCGCTAAGAGATCGAAGTGCGTAAGTCTAATGTAAATATGATACGGATCGATTCCCAAAACGCACCTCTGGATGTCGTTCGATACCAGCAGCCTGTTGGCCGATGCTCGCCTTGTCCATCTTGGCATTTACAACTTCCAATAAATCAAGCGCATTATCGATGCCCGTCGCTGCATAGCTTTCGATCTCCTTTTTCTCTTCAGGGACATCGTCCTTGGCGGAGCTCACAGCACCGAGGCCTCCGCCCGCAGCAATAGCACCAGGACCAGCCGGCTTGGGTGTCGGTTTCGATTTCCCGGCCTTGGGTGCGGATTTGACTTTCGATGGTGCAGCAGCCTCCTCTTCAGCAAGGAGCCGCGCGTTCTCAGCCTTCCGCGCAAGATCAGCCTGGCGCTTGTCCTCCTTCTCCTGTTTGCTGGCTTTAGCAGTTTTTGCGCCGTCTTTCCACTTTTCGGCTTCCTTTCTCTCCTATCGACGTACAATGAGACTATTGATGGTTAGGGGACGACTCAGAAACGTTACAAACCTTGTCTGCAGCTTCCTGTGCCTTCTTATTCGCCTCGTTCTCCGCCTTCTTGGCGCGACCGCTCTCTTTCTTCGCGTTTCCTCCCTTAGGAGCCATCTTCGCAGCACAAGTGATTGGATTAAGGAGTGAGCGAACACGCGCCGATTTAATAGTCTGACGCAAGTAGAAGAGTGACTGTTGACCCGAAAATTTGATCTAATCTAATCATATATCATATTTGCCTCGGCCCGCCTGTTCAATCAGCGCCCAATTCCTTCAACGATTCTGTCGTTCGGTGTGGCTCCGAGATCACCTCTCCTCAGTCCAGAGTGTTAGAATTAGTCAGATTTTGCTTAGCAGTAATACTTATGTGTAAGCAGACTTATACCAACCCGGTGTTGCAAGGTATCTCGTCCGCTGAATATCTATTGTCGGCTGATTTGGAAACCGACACATATCGCAAGCTTCGTCACTAATGCTAGAGCAAACTCATGCTGGTACCCAGGCGATACGTCCATATGGGGAGGTCGTATTTCCTTCCTTGCCTTCAGTCGAAAAAGCCACCTCGAATATCCCAGTTCCGACTTCTTGTACGAAACTTGTCTCCCCCTCTGTTCTGGCTGTCCTCAAGATTAATTTAGGACCTCCTCTCTTCTTGTGGACTGCTTCAAGTTGCCAAATCGCCTCTCTGCTTGTCGACGAGATGGCAGGAGTCCCGATCACGGTTGTGAGCTGCTGAGTGAGAGAAGGAAATGTCTCCGGTGAGGTAAGGACAAGGATATGTGAGATACCCTTTGCCGTCGATAGGTGCTCGATGTTGGGTGGAGGATCACTAGGAACCTAAGCAAACAAGTCAACGAGTAGGCAACGTAGGTAAGCAGGATGTACTTACCCTCCATTCTCGTGGAGTCACGTCACCACAAAAGAACGGTAATGCCCCTCGAACTCCTGAACCTGGGGAAGATATCACCCAATTCAGGACCTTCCCATCCGGACGCTTACGCCCTCCAGGTACCTCAGGATTATAGTCCACATTACTGCCTTCCTGCTTTCCGCGGTCATTAATAATGTTGGAGATGCAATTCGTCCCAGTCTGCAAACCGTTCCCAAGGAAGGCAAAGTCAATCCACCCAGAGGACTTGGACGCCCATCTATGAGACTCGCGTGCTACGCGTCCAGGAGAACCCGATGGGTAATAAGAGACGGGGTGAGTGAACGAGATGAGTTCGAGATAGACTCCGTCAGCAAGGACCTTGCAATGGAATTATCAGTTCCGTGGTTCGCTGCTGTATGCTGCGAAATCTGACTACTTACGACTAGAGCATTCGCCGTTAAACCATCAGCATGGGTACCGCCAGGAATGACACTATGATACTTGGGAACGGTCATTCAATTGCAAGCAAGGTTCTTACGTGAAACCAAGTTCCCAGAATTGTTGAGAAGTTTCTTCAACCGAACCAGGTGGCGTCAAATGGACGATATGATCAAGTGTATTGGTACTCGAATTTGACATGGTGTTATTGAGAAGAGGGAAGAACCTAGAATTCTGTCATGAGAGAATCAGAATTCGGGAGGGTCTTTTGCTCGTCTCCCAGTCGAGTAGCTGTCGATGTAAGCACCAAGAGAATATCAAATGTATTTCTCCGAGGGCAGTCTGATCTTATCTCTCTGAGCTTCACGTGATCTCAGATCTGCCTCCGAGATGGTCACGGTCAGCTGCTTGCATCCTAACTATGAGGGCTATCCCTAGCCTACTACTTATTTCCTGCCTCTCGGCATCTCTACAGGGTGCTCTAGCGAGCCCAGCTCAAGATTATCAAGTTGTCCTGGGGGACAACCTCAAACGGCCTACAGGAGGGTTCCCCGACTTAGAGAGCGGCCTGGAGTTTGCATCGCAATACTTGAGCGATACCAAGAAAGCGATACTCAAAGGGAAGCATAATCTTGAGAAATGGTTCCATAATGGACGAGAATATATCAAGAAGAATGGATTGTTATGTGAGTTTCCTACCTAATAGATGGCTCGACAACATTCTGAAGTGGATTCAACAATTAGATGAACTCGTCACCATTCCGCATTTTGAGAGCCATCAGCTGAGAGTTACCGAGCCCAATCTTTGTGATACCTCTGTCAAACAATACTCAGGATATCTTGACGTCGCTGATGATAAACACCTTTTCTTTTGGTAAGTGCATCGGTCTATATTCTATCTCCATAGTGTGGCCCCATCTTGGAATACCTATCTCACCCTATGCTTCATCCAAAGTTTTCAAGTTCTGTGCTTATCGTTTCTACTAGGTTCTTCGAATCTCGTACTTCACCAGCAAATGCTCCACTTGTGTTGTGGCTCAATGGCGGCCCAGGATGCAGCTCATCGACCGGCCTGTTGTTTGAGCTTGGACCATGCAGCATTGCTGATGGGGGAAAGAATACAACCTTTAACCCGCACAGCTGGAACAACAATGCCAACATTATCTTCCTCGACCAGCCCGTCAACGTTGGTTACTCCTATGCTGATGATGGCACCACCGTCAATACCAGCCCTGTCGCAGGCAAAGACGTTTATGCTTTCTTGCAGCTCTTCCTCAACCGATTCCCTGAGTACTCAACTCAGCCTTTCCACATTGCTGCCGAGAGTTATGGTGGCACCTATGCTCCCAACTTCGCTAACGTCATCTACAAGGAGAACAAGCAACTCGGCTTCGCACCTGTTCCGCAGCTCAAGCACATCAACCTAGCTTCAGTCGTCCTTGCGAACGGACTAACTGATCCTTATATGCAATTTGCGTCTATTCCGGATTATGTTTGCGAAGGCCCGTATCCTTTGTACGATAATCCCAACGGGCCAGAGTGTCAATCTCTGAGGGCAAAGGTCCCGACCTGCCAGCGCCTGATCAAGGCTTGCTACGACTTTGACTCGAGATTCACATGTGTACCGGCCGTCTTGTACTGCAATACTGTCTTTGCTTCTCTGATGCGTAAGTTCTTCCATTTGATTCATGATCCACTGTCTGAATATTATATTAGAACTGGGCCGCAACCCCTACGACGTCCGTCGCGAGTGCGATAGGGCAAAGGATGGTGATTTGTGCTACAAGCAGATGAGCTGGATTGATACTTGGATGAATAATCCCAAGAACAAGGCTGCGCTTGGTATCGATACTGACCGGACCTTTGCCTCGTGCAACATGGAAGTCAATCGTGCTTTCACAATGCAGGGTGACGGTATGCATAACAGTGCGATCCTACTGCCAGAGCTCGTCAACGACGGTGTCAGGCTCTTGGTCTACGCTGGCAACGCTGGTGCGTTGAACGTTTCTTTCTCCACTAGGAACCCCTCGTACTAAGTTCTCATTCCGATTAGACATGATGTGTAACTTTATGGTAAGCTTTCCGTCCAATCTTCGTCCACCGCTCACTCGACCATATATAACCAGGGCAATGAACGTTGGGTCGAACGGCTCGAAACCAAATTCCTACCAGAATTTTCGGCGGCTAAAGCAGTCCCTTGGGTCACTTCGAAATCTGGTAAGACTGCTGGCGAGGTACGCAGTGCTGGCGGATCCGGGTTTACAGCAGGCAATGTCACGTTTGTAACAGTTTTCGAAGCCGGGTAAGTTGTTCCCACCGTGATATATCATTCATCAAATTCCATAATGACCATTTGATATTAGACACATGGTACCATATGACCAGGCTGAATCGGCTTTAGTATGTCGCCTTAAACTCTTCACATTTCTGTTCCTGACTGCGATGCTTCTAGGATTTGTTCGATCGGTGGATTCAGAATACCCCCCTCTCATGAGGTTACTCAAACTAACTTGGGCAACGAGGATTGTTGTCGTTTGACACTGTAACAGTACATTGAGTACTCATTCCTACCAACTAGTATCCGAGTCTACGAATGGGAATTTTTTTGTCAGAATAACTTAGAACATTGACGAACAACTACACGAGATATACATGATGAGAAGCAACAGGTAGAAAATCGAATTCTTTAGGAAAAGTCCGTCAAGGGTATACGGCGTCGTCATGGTTGAAGTGCAATGAAATCGGGCATAAATATTGATAAAATATCAAGCAAGGGATAAGGATCATAGTCGTCTTTGGGGATGTCATTGTGTTTGATGTAAGTAGTCGTTGATGTTGAGTGCGAGCATCGCCTCTTCGGGGTATTGATTTTCGACAGCGGTGTGGATGTCCACCTCCTGTCTGTACTCGGGAGCAGCAGCGATGTCGTTGTTATAGAGTGCTGTCGGCGAGAAGAGCATGCCAGAGCTCTCCAGCCCCAGTGAAGCCTGCACGGACGAGTACGACGAATATTCGGTGGATGCAGACGCCCACTCATCTTCATGCGGATAATCGATCATGATGTCATTCATGTCGGAAGCATCGAGAGAAGTGCTGTTGTACTCGTACTGCGAGAACGAGCCTTGGGAATGGAGAAGCTGGAGGTCCGCGAGGGGAGAAGAGGACCAAGGAGTCGTCGCCTCTGGGGTGCAAATCTCGCTATTCCACGAGGATAGATGGATGGGATCCACAGCCGTAGTGAGGGAGTCTGAGGGAGGATACTGATATGGATAGGGGAGCGTTCTCTGAGAGGAGTCTTGAACGGTGCCGTATGAGTCCTCCGGAGCGATATATCCCGAAGATGGGTCTACCTATGTAGAAATCGGTAGGTAAATCATGTTGCAGGAAAACATAGGGGTTGGACACTCACCTCGAACATTCGCGGATCAAAAGACTGGCCCTCGTAAGGAGAGGTCGTACTCGACAAGGAGAGAGAGGGAGGCCGGTTCCCCAGGACGGACCTCGAGCGTTTCATTCTCAGTCCCGGGGGCTGGGCGGCGGTCCATTCTCCTGAGGTGGATGGGTGACCACCTCCAATAGTAAGTAATGGGACAGATGCGGATCGGCGACGACCGGCTTTAACGAGGGCGATGTCGACGAGAGGTTGGGGTGGTTGGAGTTGTAGCTGAGTAATCATCAGCTCTTGTTGCTGGGGAGGCTGCGGAGGAGCTATGACGGGCTCTGGCGTGGGTGACGGAATCAAGGGTTGGGACTTCGACTTCGACACCAGAGCGGGCTCCTTTTTCTGGGCCGTACCCTTCTTCACAGGACGGAAACGGTAGTCGGGATAACGCCTAGCGTGCTCCTCCTTTTCCTGCTTAGCGCGCTCCTTGAAGCGATTTTTCTCCTCCGCCGAGAGCTGGTGCCAAGCCTCGGCAGCACGTTTTGAGATAGTCTTCTCCGTAGCAGTACCGGGGGGGCGCCGCACCCGCTTCCCCTCTTTTGCATGTTGGCGGGAATACTCGCAGCGGAAAATAATAAAACGATTCCGGGGCCGAGCCACCCAAGCGCGACGGTCAGGTTCAGAGGGAAAGCTATTGTCAAGAGAAAGGGAAAAATCACTCGAGGCTGGGGATGATGCCTCGGGAGACGATTGGCGTGCACCAGCCCTTGGAGAGTCAGACGATTCGAGCTGAAAGGTATGAATAGTCGGTGCTAGACGAGAGGGCGGTGGGATGATATCAATGTCTTCGTCTTTGACGGGACTCCGATCAAGGGTGTGCGACATTGCTGACGAGGGAGGTCTAGCAATTTTTGCCAGGACACATACTTATATGTCAGGCGACGAACGACGAATTTTTGTGATAAATGGGAACTTGACGAGATCTGGGATACACTTTTGTGGCGATTTCGATCATGATCGGTCAAGCGAACTTTCCAATTACGGGAAGATCTTCATGGAGAAACATAAAAGGAATGAAATCGAGGGCAAAGATCTCTGTAATGGTTTTATATGGCTCAGTGTGGCTCGAGAAGATCAACCGCAACAACAATATGGTATGTGCGAACCGAGCAAACCTGTCTCGATTGGACCCACAAGCCACATCAATACGGAATGAGACACTCATTCCAAGTTTTTCTCTCAACAGAGGTAGGTCGGACAATGCACAAGCAGAGGTACATATTAGATAAGTATTCTATTCAGAAGGGCTTAATGAAAGAAAAGAAGGTTAAAGCTTAACATTTTAGCGGCTGTGGCGAATGATGTGATTCTTTGATACCAAGTCTTGCCATGTGCGATATGCGGGCAAATGGCTGTCTTTTACTCCATTCAACTTTCCTGTTCTGGAGTAGACCTTTAGGAAAAATAGAACTTCAGTAACAATGTTAGCCATGATAACAATGCTACAACGATTAAAAAAAAAACGGAAAAAGATAAAAAAAAGAAAGTAGAAAATAACTAGGACCGAGAGTCGCGGAGGCGGAGGTCGGCCATTCGATGCTGAGGGAAAGGAAGGTTTCGCGATGAAAGGCTGGCGGGAGGGTACAATAATCCATCAGGTAAGTACGAGTATCTGGACGATCGAGTGATACTGATGGGAGGATTACAAATAGGGTTGATGTTCCGACTTTGGACTTGAGAGCCTCGTGGAGTCCCGCGAGTGGCGGAGTGTGATTGTGATTGTGATTGTGAAAAGAGTCCGGGATTTTGAGGATTTCGGCCCATCCTTTTAGAGTCGGAGTTTGATTGAAGATTGCGAGGGTGATAATTAGCCTGCGCGCTGGATTGAAGTGGTCGTGGACACAGGGGTGGCACCGGGCCCAGAATTCTATCTGAACTGACTAGATCATTGTTCCGATGGTCTTGGTGCCATGTCTGACGCCCTGCAGATGTCCCACTCTGCTCACTCGGAGTGTTTTTGATATCGGAGCATCGATTATCGTAAGAGGAAAGCGTAATATACGAGTTGCTGACGCCTTTTTTGACCATCGTCGAGGGAATGGGAGTACCTAAGAGAACGTCTGTCAATTGATGATGGATAGCCGTAATTAAGTACCTTGGGCTCTTGGAGTCTTGTCATCGTCCGCAGGCCGAAGGACTTCTTGTGAGGAATTAGTTTGTTGGTACTGTGTAGGTACTGGCATTGTGCGGAGTTGACTCGGCAGGTTTGACAAGGTATACCGCCTTTTGAGTTCAACCGGTGTTGAGAGAGGAGAAGGAAGTCCAGGCGGCCGAGATGGAGCAAGTCGTGTCGGTGCCGGTTGCTCGAGTTGGGCAATATCGGTCATAAAATTAGGATACATCACAGGCAGGAATTCCATACATTGCAGAAAGACACATGGCAAAGTCTTCAACGATAATAGCAACCTCTCCATCATTGCATTATATAGTTTTGAGCCCCTTTCGCTTCGAGAGAGAGCCGTGATCATGATTTCACGAACCTAGTGGAAAACATGAGACGACGATTGAAAGATCATTTGAGAGATCCTTACACCATCACTTAGGCAAGCGATTTCCGCACCATTCATACATGCTCTGGCAAGCAACCGGGCTGTGTATATCCCGAAATACGTCCTCTTCCCCCTGCGATCTTCGTACACTACATGGAACGGTTCCACTGCCGAAAGCAGCCAATCCTTGAGTTCGTCGCGAAAAATTATGATCCAACCGTGACATCCTGGTTGTATACTGCTCAAATTGAGGAAACAATCCGAATGGACAAATATCATCTCGTGCAGTATCCGAGGTGTGTATGTCTGGCAATAGGGTCAGGAATGGCCGATTAATTAAGGATAATTCCAGGTCCTCACTGGATCCACATTCTTGCGTGGGGATGGGAGATTACGGCGTTTTTCATCGAAGATATCATTTCGGACCACTCTGCTGGAGCGCTGCGCACCTCTGATGATGTCCTTTGCCTGCGCCTTCAGAGAATCAAAAGATCAGTCATGATAATCACAGGTTGGTGAACGCTTACAGCTCCATCCGGCACATCTTTCGAGATACCCTCCAAGAGCATGTTAGGTGATACGCGATCCGACATCGTCGCGAGCCGCTTGTATATTCCAATGATTCCGTCGGTCATTTCAGCTAGCATGGTCCAAATAGCCTCAGGTTCTGCGTCATGGCGCTGTGGATAATTCAGGAACGAGTTTTGCGAGAGAAGACACAAGCCGAACTTACCATGACCTCATATTTTCCATCCGCTAGAGAAAATAAGGCTTGCCCAACCTCGTTAAGCATCTCTTTCAGTTCATTGTTTGAACTTGAAGTCGACATATTGATTCTTGAGAAAGCACTTGGGTGGTGAGGCAATGGCGTTGAGCTGAGAGAGCAAGTTTATATGTCAATACCAAGGGCCTCTTTGACATTCTAAATCCTAGTTGGGAATGGCCCTTGGTACATGCAACGTTCATTGTCGGACAAAGCGTCAACATTAGTTGCATGACAAAGCGATTACTTGAGAACAGAGCAGAGTTGACCGGTGCAGCCTGAGATCAACGGACATCAGGTCCAGGTGACTTAGCAACGTTAATTTGACGACGAGTCCGAACAGGACATCACAGCAAAATACTGGCAATCGTCAAACAAGGTTTCCGAGAAGTGTCTAACGTTGCGTTTCTTATACATTCAGTGGCGTTTTGATTCATCAGCAGCTTCCAAGCTATTCTAAATTCGCTTTGATTGCATAACTCCGTAAGATGAACAAAAAACAAAACAAATACATGAACAAGTACAAGGGCGACTTTGTCCCGATGAACATGCACTCAGCCAATCTTGTCTTCTGTTTATTGTTATATGGTATAACATATCCTTATTGACCTTGTCAAAGCCCTCGAGGCCGGTAAGACAGGGTAAAATCATCAAACTACTTGCCAACGAAACTTCCTCACTTCCGGCCGCGCACTTCCGTGCACGCCGTGGCTGAGCCAATTAGATAGGGTACAAGGGTAAACGACGGCCTGAAACTTGTTGACCACCTTTCTTTTGAACTTGTGATCTCGGATTGTGAGTCGTATCGTCACAAGACATGCCACCAAACGGCTCGAATTTTCCGCGAGGGAGACCAACATTTCATTGCCAGGTACCAAGGTGACGGTACCCCAAGGGGGTAAGGTTAACCCCAAGTTTTCAGGATTCGGCACAACCACATACTGGCGTACTGACACCGACCTCGAAGGAAATCACCTAAAATGAATAAAATACTTAGTCCGGTCAATAACAGCGTCCATCTTTACGAATCATTTTCATTACCAATGAAGAATCAAAGGACGACCTGTATCAAGTCATATTAAGGAGAATCGAAGTCGCAAGATTAGATCTCCAGGAGAAATAGGAGTAAAATAAGTCAGATCAATGTTTCTTGCGAATGCATTTAAGTTCAGTTGACATTTCTCCGTAGAAATGTCACTCCACTTCCATTGCCTTTGAAAGAACAGCAGAGAACAAAGGCACAACAAAAGGCATCATAAGTCAAATCAAACATAAGGAGCGTTTCGACTTGGCCGTAAGTTCAAAGACACATAAATCAAAAGACACAACAAAACAGCTCGAAAGATCGAGAAATTCCGAGTCGACAAGGCAGGAGTGGGAGTTTTTTGTTTCAATAAAATATCCCTCGTGTCGATGAGCGTCATCATCCAGCCCAGTTCTCTTGATTAGCAGACGTCCGGACTGTTATCTGCACCCAAGGTTTTCACGAGCCAAATTAATCGCTAGGTCTTGCAGAAAAGAGAAGCAATCGATAGGGACCACTAGCAAATAACACTCGATTATCCCAGAGAATTCTAGAACTTTAATGCTTCCCTTGCTAACATCACTGAACAAATGATGAACAGTGGTACCTACTAATCGTGGGCAGCACTGGATCATTGGCGTGACAAAAATTCAGTTCCTGTTGGTGCCACAGCTATATTAATAGTATAAAAGACTCATAGCAGTCTGTAGCTCAAGAGAAAAATTTTCGGTGGCATCACGACTCATCACAATCATGATTCAGATTGAGGTACTCACACGCGTGATTCTATCAAGACTCCCCAACTCCCATACGGATGCCAGTCGCCGTCTTGATCTCCCGCCGTATCGTCCTCCCCTGTTTTTTTTGTATTTTATTCAAATTTAGGGGCTGCAGACTGCTTCTGTGACTTGGGAAAGAGTCTCCTATCCGGATTAGGCGGATCACAATCTCTTCACACTTCACAGGCTAAACGTTGAGCCGTCGACATAGCATGGCTTGTGACGTTTCCGAATCATCGTGCGGAGCTGAGTCTGAGAAATTCTTATTAGAGACTAAACGGGACGTACCACGTATAAACGGCTCATCGAGCGGTATGTTAACAAAGTCTCTGTCGTATGAAATAAGAATATTGATAGGGATTAGCCTTCATTGCTATCGTTGTCTGCCTTGTTTTCATCATAATCGCTGCATGGGTGGCCATACTTTTCCTTTTTCGCAATCAAAGAGCTTTCGATATAGAACAGGCGCGCCATTCTAAGCGAGATCAATCCCGAACTACACCTCACTTTTCCAACACTGCCACCCGTTCGGCCTGGGGCTCACGATTTATGACTTTCTTTGGTCGCGTCAGTCGAAAAATCAATTTTAACGTTCGAAACAAAGGAGGAAAGAACCAGGGGTGGGTCCAGGCTGGATCTACCGACAATTGGGAAACTAACACCGGTATGGGTGTTCCCGGACCCTCAAGCGCCTCGACCGGCCCCTCGTTGCAGAATGCCCATAGTCCTCATTCCATGCCTACTATATCCTGGAACACCTTAGGTTCTCTCTCAAATGTCCATCTCGATCCACATGGGGTTCACAGTTTATCATCTCCACAAATGATTTTACCGCCCTCGTTCCTGCCCAGTATCGAATCGCAGCTCTCTTCGTCGTCGAGTCACTCGTCACCCCGATCTATAAATATATATCTTCCCACTTTATCGTCTGAAACTACTCACAGCAATGTGCGAATTGACGCTGATGGTAGAGAGTACGTTGGATCATCTGGTATGATCATGCGGACATTACAGGGAGGTACGAAATTCGTGGAAGGATTATAATTCACCCGACTGGTTCTAATACTTCTGATTCTTTTTTGGACTTCATTTCGCTGCCCGTACTCTAGCCACGTGGATATTTAGTACTCGTGCATGGTATCATCTCTACGTTGTATCTAGTATTTAGTATAGCGGACTATGTACGAGTTACTTATCATTTTTTGTACATCATCAATTGTTCTCGATAGAATTACACCTCCAGTTTCAGCTCCCCCATTTCTGTTCAGTACGATACTAATACTTTCGTTGCTTGGGGTATCCCTCGCCTACTCATAAGATCAACGCTCATCGACATCGACCCGACTGGGAGGTATGGTCAATGACGATCCTAAGTATGCACTGAGTTGTGTACTCCATCGTTCGCTAGGACCTCTTTGCAGATACGATCGCGACGTACGTCCTTTTTGACGTTACCACGAGTGTCTCTAAATTTCTCCATTGCGGTCTGCAGCAATTCTATTTGTCCAATCTCCCCATTTACAACACGCGCCTTCCATAGCCAGCATCTCAGACTTCATGGATACTGACCATTCCATAGTGCATCGAGAGCAATCCCTCTCTCGGAAACAAGCACTTTACAGCCCTTTCCAGTCGAAGCTCACCTCGAGTTTGTCGTAAGCGACCTCGAGGCCTGGAATAGCAGTGTCGTTCACACCACATCGGATCTAAACCTGGAACTGTGGCCGATGCGCCAGGTTCCCGTCCTGAAGTTTGAGGTGAAGCTTCTTGTTGAAATCTGATTGAAATTCAAATGCGCATGCATGCAAGGAATACTTTGCCATACTTTTGGCTGTATGTACAACACTTCCTGTTGGCCTCGATTAGATAACTACGAACCCTGCTTTGAGAATTTTAGGGTGTACTACAGTCAACAGAAAGTCATGTCTTGTTCAGATGTTTATTGACGAACACCTGTTTAACAGCTTTAGCAAAATCGCGGGAGACCTGACGGTAATACCACAGGTTTGACAGGTCTTTGACGTAGTATAATAATGAAAAATAATAATAAATTAGGATAGGATAGAATGGATCTGGAAGGAAATTGGCATTGCTAACTTGTGCCACAATAGAACCGCGTGAACTGACTACATGTGGCTACCGGCTAGTCCCAGTGAGAGATAAGACAGAGCGGAATCCGGATTTGTTACTATTTTCCTGTTCAGGTAGGTAGATTTCCAGCGAGGGTCCACGCATGAACGTTGAACACTACGGACATCTCCTCCATCAGTTTATGTTCGGCATGCGGTGACTGAGACATTATCTCTCACCGCGTTATTGATCTTTCTGATGTATATGGCGCCTCTGCTTGCTAACGCCGATGTGCCCGGCCCTCTTCGCGGGGACTAATTTTGCATATTTTGCAGAAGATAGTAAGATGATGGGGAACACCATTGATAAGATTGGAACGTCAGTTTCCGAGATTCAATATGGAGATTCACTAGCAATTTCTACATCTAAAGCATATGAAGGAAAGTTGCCAGCTGTTCATAATTGAGAACGCTAAAAATTTGGATAGTATGTACGTTTGAGCCTGTCGCATATGACGATTAGCCTACCCTATGACTGATTGGGAGGGATACCCTCATGGGATCGTCGGTCACTTTCTACGGAATTATCATTTTCGCAGACAATAAATTCCATTGCGTACTACATAAGTACCTACCTCTTGTCAGTTCTTCTACGCGACTTTAACACCGCCGAGGACAGTCTTCTTTACCTCCAAATGTTCAATCTGAGCAGAAGTGGAGCCACGCAGAGTCCCCGGAAAACCCCTTTGTGGGTCAACTAGCTGTAGAAAAAGCCAATCTCAAATGTACATAGATATGCGTAGCCTAAGCCTCTCTTGGCCTTGCCACAGGGCTCACGCTGGACTTTAGTGTGTTTCTGACTGCAAGGGCTTAGCCGCCTTATGGGGCTGCCTTGCGGCTCGCGGCAGTGACGGACGGTGATAGATACGCGAGTTGATCCCATGACATCTGATGAGAGATATGGTATATTGACCCTGATATGTAGACCTAAGCGCTCAGACCTACTCAGATACCTCCCGCTTGGGAATCGAAAAAAATCGGAGTGTTTTAACACACTTTTACGACACATTACCAAGACACACGAAAGATCTGAACGTTGTCAACGTTAGTGTCCAGGAGAAAGCCATGTGTACGGACAACAAAAGCGTTATGTAGCATTAAGAATGATTATTACAAGACTTGTGTCCAGGTAAAGCACTAATACAACATTTATTATGTACAATAAAGTACGGCTGATGCAAGAGAGCACAGCAAAAAAATAGCCTGACGAAAGCATGATACACAACACCCAAATTGAAGAGAACGAGAGCGCGATGAGAGGCAAGAAGGAATCCAGCGGAGTCAATCACAATGTTTGCACCACGATGGACGTATCGTCAATCCACGCCACATCCATGTTCAGAGTCAGCACACGCGAAACACTATACCGGTCGTCACCTCCGAGTGCCCGGTGCAACAACCGTAATGCCATATTGTCAGGTCGTTCTCGGGAACGAGTCTGGTCCTCACAGGGTTGGTCGACCATGGACTTTGCCCAGGTCGAGACGATTCGTTTTTGCCCTTCGCCGGAACAGAGGTCCGCAAAGCCGTCGGACGCCAGAATCAGGAACCGCGGGCCACGTGCGGGGAAGCCGAGCCGACGGTGGAAAACTTCAGGCTGAGCCGTTATGTACGGGGGAGTGTGGTTACGAACAAGAAATTCCTCCCATGGAGTTGTATTGTGGAAACCGGGAAAGAGATTGTATAGGATGCGGCGCGTGAAGGCTGGTGGCTGTTTGAAAGGTATATCTCCTAGGCCTTATTATTTTTCAGTGGATGCGGGGAAGAGTCAGGGACAACTGTCAGCGTGAGTTAAAGCTATTTTTAGAACATTTTACGCACATCTAAACGGGGCAAGTGCCCCGAGGACGCGTCTGTCAATTACACATTCTGGTTCATCGGGGTGAGCGAGTCGGACACGCTCTATTTCTGCGTCGTTGTCTCCGTTGTGGTCGGTAGTTAAGCGCTCTACTATCCAATCATCGCCGGCGTCGTTCAGTGAAACCATAGCTGAGAACGACAACAAAATCAGCAACAGCGCGCAAACAGCTCACATGTATGCCAGGCATCGTGACCACCAGCTTAGTGAGAACACTTACTTGCTTGGCAATCTCCAAGGTTCGCTAGCCAGAGATTTTCATGGTCCGGGTCAACAAGGGCAACGAGTGCAGTAGTGCCGTACATGCAGAGACGAGCTTTTTTCCAGTTGGCACCACCCGAATGTTGGTCGTTGATGATACTCCGTATCTCTGCATCGGAGAAGCTGTCCAATCCCTCAAGTCCACCAAACAACTCCAGCACATCATTAGCAATAGCATCATCGAAAGCAAGTATTGAACGCGAGAAGAGGTCAGCTACATGGGGTGGTGATGAGAAAGCAGACGGGTCATCTGCGAGCTCTTTGCGCAAGAAATCGCGAATGATGATGGGCAGATGATATGCGACATGTTCCACCGTGACATCTCCGAGATGGCCTGTAATGCCGAGGTAAATCATTGAGCCTGCGGAACGAGTACCTGGCGACCGTACCGTCGAATACTCCGGTTAGGGTCCACGGTTGGCCAAGGATGTCAAGCTGTGTAACAATATACCGGTCCTGGGTTTTCGTGCTGGGCGATGGCTGGAAGTTGATGCCGTCCGCTCGCCATCCTCGTTGGTTGTCAAAGGTTATACTTTGTGGCTTGGCAAGCGCTCGCAACTCCCGCCACAGCTCCTGCTCATTGAGAACCTGGTACGACCGCGGCCATGGCCCATCCTCAGGCCCGCACCTAGAGCCTGGAATGTCCTCTGAATAAGCCCAGTTGTTGGACGCGCGCTCGACGAGCATGACCAGAGAGGTCCAGAAGCCGGACAAGTGGCCTGCAAGCTTCGACCCAAGAATAGACAGCGACGTCGTGAAGGCAGTGCTGGCAATCCGCCAGTGAGGAGAAAAGAAAAAGAAAACTGGGAAAACCGAACAGGCGGGTTTTAAGACGACGTGAACATCATAAACCCGGAACGAGTTATGTGTTATATCGAAACTCGAATAAGGATTGAAATTCATCGGATTTAGATCCATATTTGGACACACGTGATGGCAGCTCATAAATCTTGAACAATCTCTCCTTGGCGCAGGGCCCTGAAGCCAAGTATGCTTACAACAGTTACATAGTACTTCTCCGCCCGTATGTCCATTTGTGGACTGGGGTAGTTACGTTGAAAGCCCGCACATCTACCATGCATTTCGGGAACTGTAACATGGTCAGCCGACCCGACACTTACGCGTAGCTTCCGGGGCCGGTTCTCAATTTATCCGCAGCTTGAAAAATGCAAAAGCGTATATATGGTATACACGAGGGAACTGCGGTAGATGTAGATGTAAGTCTAGAATGATGCAGGATAGTGTATTAAATACGTCCGAGTTGATGTGAGTGTGTGTACATGCTGAAAAATATATGTTGACTCCGAGGAACGCTCTCAAGTAAGCTGGCGGAACGGATTGTGTGACGAACTGCCGGTGTTCATTGGCCTTATCCTGTAAGCACCGGAATTTAGCGGCGGCAACGCCACGAGCGCGGCCCGCACGGAGGACGCGTATGCCTCTGCCTCCGTTTGCCCACCCGGAGCCGCGGGGTCATGCTCAGGTTCGCGTGCTCTAATCGACAATGAGGAATTCAATGTACTAGCCGACAGGCGTGAGGTCAAAAAGTCTTTCCGAATGGGCTGACGTGGTTCAGGCGCGTGTCGTGGCTGTCCTGTGACTTCAGAGTAGATAGAATGGGCAGACAGCCTGCTCGGAATACTCGGAGGTGGTTTGCGTCGCATCTTGAAAGGAGGACGGTGGTCGTCAAGCGGAGGTAGGCTCGATGCCTTACTATACCTGAATTCCTCAGAGTAGTCGTATGCATCGATAAATTGGTCGAGGTCTGATGAATTCCGGGCGTCCTCAGTAACCCTCGTTTTGCGCAGTTTCATTTCCTCCCTCTCCGAGGCGTGTGTGGGAAGCACCGTCCTGCTGGAACTGTGTCCGAACAACCGTTCACCGAGGCGCACTAGCCGGCCGCGCCACGTAAGCTTGTGGTCAAGTCGTTTGGCAGATGCAAACATAGCTGTGCGCTTCGCACGCTTTCGACGCGCGCGTCGACGCCAGCACAGCAGGAACATCAGCAAGATAAACGCGCATCCCAGCCCCATGAGAAGAATTTCCCACCACTCCAACGGACGGTGGGTATTCACGACTGTAGGGTTCGTAAGGCCCGTGACGGAAGGGATTGCACCTGCGCTAGTCCCAGTGGTCCTCGGGACCTGTACTAGGTCGGAAAGACAGATTCCAAGGCCAGTCACAACACTCGAAGTACCTTGGCAGTTTGCTGAAACACACGAGCCGGAGCGGAGTACCTGGCTTGAGCTCGAGCAAGCCAAGCAGTTACTCGGTCCAGGACCGGAGCAACTCGAACAAGTCGAGTCGCATGGTTGGCATGAAGAGGAGGTTCCATCGAAATACTGTGATCGACTGCATGTTGGGAGGCACCTGCCGTTAGACAGTACGGGACGATCCGAGGGACAGCGCGAGCATTGGTCGAATGACGACCCCGTGCAACTAGCACAGTCTGGGTGGCATGTCACACAAGATCCGGAAGAGGTAAAGGTGTTTGATGGACAGGTGGTGACACACTTTCCGTTAGAGGCTAACTGACTGCCTGCGCATGTGAGGCAGAAAGTGGATGACCCCGTACAAGTTGAACAGGAGGGATCGCATGCTGAAAATAATTCATTCTATTCAAAAATGTTGACCTGGTCAACGTAATACGACCCACCTGTGCAAGTCAAGTTGTCTTGGGGTGATAGGAAGGTGCCAGAGGGACAGCTTTCAACACATTGGCCATTTGATAGCACAAAGCCGGGAAGACAAGCAGTGCACTGGAGCTGATTAACCGTCGATGCGGCGGTAAAGTTTGGAATCTTGCATGAAGTACACTTGGCGCCACATGCTAGGGGAAACGAAATAAGTAAAAGTGTGATAAATAACTCAAATACAGTTACTCACTATCGCACTCGTGTTTGATGTTGTCTGCTATCAGGCCCGAACCCTCGCACACACCATCACTATTTGCACTGGCACAGTTTCCGTTGGACAGATACGAGCCCGTCGCGCAGAGGACACAATCGTTGGACGTTGGGCCAGAGCACGTCTTGCACACAGGGGAACACATATTGCACTCCGTGCCGTCACTGAAACTGCCATCGGGGCAAGGCTGGCCAGAGCTAGTGGATCCCTGAAGAAAATTGCACTTGGTCCTGTCGTTAGTATCTTGAGTGAAGCCTGTCTTGCAAGAGATACAAGCTCCAGTTCCATCTGCACATTGCGTACATCCCACTTGGCACACTGGAGATGTTGCCATGAGCTCAATTGACATACATAGATAGGCAGCGAAATGACATACCTTGGCAGTCCCCTGTGGAAGTCAAGAAAAATCCGGGCAAACACTTGGCACACGCAGTGCCATTATCCGCGGCCGTCCACCCTGCATTGCAAGTACATTGCCCGTTAGAACCACATTCGCCGTTGAGGCAATTGCATGTCGAGGGTGCATTAGCGACGAGAGGCTTCAAGCATCTCCCAGAGCCAGAAATCCCGTCGTCACATTTCGCACAGTCCGAAGGGCATTGTTGGCATGTAGAACCGAAAAATCCTGATGCACAAGATTCGCAGGTGGCACCCGTGAAGCCTGGGGGACATGTGCAAGTGCCCGAGGCGGTACAAATACCGGCTCCAGCGCAAAAAGGTGAGCATGCCGAAGACTGTATATCGAGAAGGGAAAGAGATTTTGAACACGTCGGAATAGGGAGTTGGAAGGTATCGGGAATGGCGTCCCATAGTACGATACGGTCTTTTGAATCGGTGCTGACAGCGACCCAGACATTACTGGATACAACAAGAGAACCGGCGGCAAGTGGAGTTGATGAATTGGTTGAAGGGGTCGAGGGAAGCTGAGAGAATCCTGTTTGACCAGAGTAAAGTTTATCCGAAAATACGGCGAGGCCTGGTTCGAGAGCAAGATTTAGAGGAAATGAAGGTAATGAAGTTGAATTTCCGAAGCCTACAGATGGCGAGTAGGACGCTGAAGGGGATGTGAGGAAATTGTGAAGTAGCTGAGGATTTGTTGTTGAGGTGTATTGCCCTGGCAAAAGTTGAATCGAAACCGGAGCATCCGGTATGGTGAGCTTAGCACCAACTAGCAAGGTCATGTCAGTTTAAAGATTTCTTGCAGCGAGCAAATCTCAGTAATTACGCACGAGTGATGTTCGAAAGGCCCTGAAGACATTGACCTGCAACACACACAACAGAAGTGGAAGATTGTGCGACTACACGGGATAAGTAAGTACTGGTATCAAAGGGCGGCAGTACTCACAGGTTCTTGCGCTCAAAGTAATAGAAATAAGCAGGGAACGTGAAAGCATAACAAGCTTCGTCAACGAAGGAAAGAGAGAAGGAAGTGATTATACAAGGAAGGGAGAAAAAAGGCGCTCGTCCCGATTTGAAGGAGCGCGTCCTCGTCAGGATAATAGTCGGTTTCTCTGACTAGCGCAGCCATTGTTCCAATTTAGAGACTCTTTTGTGCTATCAATTCAAAGGCACCGGACGCGACTACTTACGTAATGTAGTTTCATAAACTCGATTGTTCCAAGTTTGGGACCACTATAAATAAACTCCTCCTTGCCACAAAATTTGCGATATATGCCCTTCTTAAACCCTCTTAACAGTTGATTGACAAATCTTGAGATCTATACTTTGACCTATCCTTTGTACTCTGTCGCGAAGCAGTTTTTGACTACGTCATGGTCAAGTTCAACTTGTGCAAGGTACAATTGCGAAATGTATATTCGGACTGCTGTCAAGCTACTTCAGAATGTCCTTGACAAAAAAACATAAGGCTTCAGAGCCTCAGCTTTTGAAAAAGCTCAGACCGTAGTTCATAAAACCGCGTATTACTACCTACATCCTCAACAGTATCAATCAATCGACGCTTGGAACGAGTACTTGAAAATTCTAGCCGTGAACTCTTAAATGCAGACCAGTTCTTTTGTTCCGAGGTCTCCGAATATTTATCTCCACGAGAAATATTTCTCCTGAAACGTATGTCCTTTATTCACAGCTTGCCACAGGGTCTGTTACTCGCAATTTTTCAACACTACTCGGACAATAACAGAGGGGATATTTACAGAAAACAACCCTGACAAATACAAGCTAGCTTCTGACTTTAAATTTCTTTTCTGCTGGCCCCATGACTCTTTCCGTATGCAGACAATGGAAGAGCTTTGATGACAAGCCATCACTCTGGAAATCACTTGCTACACTTTACGGCCTACAAGCCCAGAAGTGAACAGGCCCCCATGATTGCCTAGCTGCAACGTTCTGCACCGAAAGGGTCTTCTGAATCTCTTCCCTTATTTCCCTCTACCTCCATGGTCCCCACGCCGATCAAAGTCATGATCAACAGCAATCGAAGGGATTCTGAAGCATTTCATGACACGCAGAGCGAATGGAACATCTGACTATCAAACTCGCCGCATACTTTGATTGGTGGAGCTTGAAGTGTCAACCGACCAACAACTTGATTCTATCTGGTCGATATGTCACAATCCCAGAGTCCTCAAAGGCTCTTGGCGGCTCCGCACGATCCGTTCCAGTTGTTCAATACCATGGGACCTACTTATACATATTAAGTTTGTTGTATTCAGCAGGGATGTCCATCCGAGTCATGTTTTAGAGAATGTCGTGAAGATCGTTCGCACCATACATGACAGCCTTATCACAATGTCAGGCTGCTACCCGTCAACATGACCGTCGTTGGGTATACTCGACCCGCGGCATTATAAGCTTCTTCCTACGCCGTTGACTACTCTTGTCACGATTTTCCCGGAGTGTGTGGCATCGAATGGGCGTCTGGTTAATATGGTGATGTCCCGTATAAGTAATTCGACGTTGAAGGAGCTGAAGATCAGCATGTTCCCAGCGATCAAGACGGCTCCAGAAGCGCGGAACCATGTCGAGAAGACAGTATGACGAGTTTTATTACCCCCAAGTTAACAAGTCATTTAAGCGAAAGCTTGCTGTTGATCGAAACAACATTTCTGTGTATTTTTTATTCCTACAATATAATATCTAATACTTATGCCTGACTTGTACGCCAGTGACACCATCCTCTGCAGGTGAGCTATAAATATTAGGAATAAGCAAATACACCGAGAATAGAAATTATGTACAAGAGGTATTTAAACACAAGATCCTACATCAACTTGAGGGGGTCAGGCTATGCGGAAGGAAAATTTACACAATAAACGAAAGCTGATGACAACCAACCCCCTTTTCCCAATGTTATGAGTCACTGTCAGCATTGGTGGGCGATTGGCCAAGTGCACTCTTCGGGAGAGGCGGCACGGGGTTGGTAGAATCGTAGTTCTTGGGAGTTGATCCCAAAAGAGGAGAGGCCTCGGAGCGATTCGAGAAAGAGTCTGATCTCCTTTGCCGTTCGACAATGCTGAAGGTATAGCCGTCAGTTTCGGGCTGTTTCAATGCAACGCGATAACGCACCCTCTCATTACGGCGGCATTTGTCACGCGGCGCCTTGCGCTTCGTTTACTCTGATTGTCCTCATAACGGTCAGTCTCGTCGACGATTTCTTCAGAGATGATTTCCTGAGAAGGGGAACGTAAGCAAGTAGAATCAATCACAAAGCCTATATTTCATTCACCTCAATGACGTCTGAAAGGAGGGATGAATAAAAGGATCATGATAGATAAGATGTGATTTAGGCATACCTTCCAAAGTAATCACCCCAATAGCGCCTCCCGCTTGACCAGGGGTCTTGCTGATCAACAAAAGATGGGCACGGCCCGTCTGGCTGGGGGGAAAAATTCCATTCAAGACCGTTCCAGACTGAGTAATGGAAGGCGCACTTACAAATAATCCAACGCTTGGAAACAATTTATCGAAGGATGGGCTTCTGGTAAAATAGAAAGCGGGAAGGCCGACACAGGAAGCGCTTTTGCGGGATCATAAGTCAAGAGCTGCCCGTGACTGGCTTGAGAAACTTCCTACATGACATGGACGGAGCTCACCTTCTTGATGAGAAGCAGTCCGACAAACGCAGTCGGATCTTCTGCAGCGTGAACAGGAAAACGCGAATAACCGCTAAGCAGGCTGAAAAATAGAACATAGCAATGAGTTGATGGCAAGTGGGCGACCAAACATGACGTACATGGAATCCACCTTGGCATGATCCAGAATGGTATCCGAGCTCAATGTAACTGTATCCTGTCCAAAAATCGATCCGGCGTGGTCTCGGGAGAAACGATAGGGTACTAACCTCTATCCGTGTCATAATGGTTTCCACTTTCTTCGTGTTCAGCTCTAAGACACCATTAAGAATGTTAATCTCGTCATCACGAAGAGGCTCTTCGCCAGTTCGATGGAATTGGAGGAAAGACTTGAGCTCGGCTTTCTTGTAGGTGTTATGTTCCTTGCCCCCGAGAGCCCAATCGAGCAACTTGGCTATTGGATATGCAATAGGGGCTGACTTGACATCATCAGAAGATTCATTACGATTGAATATGAAGACAAGAATGTACTGACAGAGGATCCACATGAGGGTGAGAACAAAAGGAGCACATCTGGCGCCGATGGCAAGTCCATAGCGAACACAAACTGCCTGAGGAATGATTCTAACACCAAGGTCAGCTAGAATGCAATGTCGCATTGCATGCTGTCAAACGCACTCTCTGAATTAAAGCTTAGATATCCTATAAGAGTATCTAAGTTTGATAAAGCACGCACCCAAAAATGACTACCCGGGTACCGAAGATGATCAATAACCCTAAAAGTAATGATTGTATGAATACTCACCAATTGCTGTGGTAGAAATAGCTACTGCAGCAATCCCTCCGCCAATCTAACATGCAAAATTCAGTCATGGAAGCATAGCAGAAGAGTTGAGCATACGGCGGTGTCCAGGAAGATGGGCAAACTTTCGTTGATGACCTATCAGGAAGGTAAGGTTTGCGTCTCATTCTCTGCTAGTTATTCTACTTACCACATTGCACAGGAGCAGAACCTTGACCAGCAGCATGGTCAAAACTGACACGCTCGAAATTCTACAATATTACGTACCACAAGAATCCAGTGACGTCCTCTTGACATCAGCTTCAGAACTATGAGCGGATCGGTCAGGATGAACGCCAACATCTGACATGATATATTGTCCTGCACCTTGCTTTGCGTTCTGCTGTTCATACGGGTCCTCAGACGAAGTCGCCAAGACGCGCAGATGGAGGTCGTCGAGTCCCATAAGTCCAAGCGTCAATCTGAACGATATTGAGCAAGATATCATATACCAAGATAATACCATGTACCCAGCAAATACACCTCCCAGTAAAACTAGGATAGCGCTCACGGTCATATGAAACCAGAACTCAGGTGAGCCCGGCTCCGCTACTGGTCGATGCTTGCGGCCACCCTCTGCCAGGGTCGCATGAAGGGGGTATGACAGGGCAACTCCTCTTACCAGCAACAAAAGCCATAGGTTTCTCATTAGACAGAGATTGTGGAAAAGCTTTCGTTGAAGACCGTTAGAGTCAACGCGATTAATGACCCGCGACAGCTCACATTTAAGCAGTTCCGACACCGCGGACTTCCGGTTAGTTTACGTAATGCCACGACATCATTCGCTTGGCGTTGTTTACCAAGACCTTCTCTCAACTTTTTCTATGCAGGTTAGGCGAATCAGACTCGGTGGACTTATCAGTAAATCCCTCTATTCATTGTTCCCTCAACACCGGATCTGTGGTTTTCGCCATCATTTTTATCTTTCTGATAAGGCCAGAATGGCACACTCTCCCAAGACTGGACAGGTCCATCCGCTCTCGCCTACTGAGCTAGAATTGCCATTGGGGAAAAAGCCGAGGTTAGCGAACAAAGGAGGACATAAACAGGAGGGCAAACGCGCGAAAAAACGCAGAGGAAAAAAAGCCGGTCTTCCAGAGCCTTGCTCTGCAGAAGATGTCTTATGGAAAGATGTAATAGCGATCCTCGGACAAGATGTTGTCGATCGAGCTTTGGAGAACGGCACAGAGTTCGACTCTCCATTTGAATTTCATCAAGAAGTGGAAATTGAGGTTTCTAGCATCTGCTCCAATGGTACGTGAGTCTTTGAATATTCTAAAAGTTCGTTATCCGGAGTCTCAGATGCTATTTATTTTGAGAATTTGAATGGAATGCAGAATGAAGCTTACCTTGTTTCACAGGCGAGGCTATCGCCCGTTCACCTGACGAGTCACGACCATGGACAATCATTGTTCCATTTGCACTGCCTGGAGAGAGGATCAAAGCGCGAATATACCGCAACGCGAGACTCCATTCCTTTGCCGATCTCCTGGAGGTCATAACACCAAATCCCACACTCCGGGACAACGACCGCATCAGATGCCAGTACTTTGGGACATGTGGAGGGTGCCAATATCAGGTACATTACACCTCGATCTCTGCATTCTTATCTGACATCCTTGATATGTAGATGCTTTCTTACGAGACCCAATTAGACTGGAAACGGGATGTCGTAGTCAAGGCTTACAAAAACTTTTCTGGTGTGGATAGATTCCTTTTGTTCAGCTGCCCGATGGCTAATGAACAACAACAGGCCTCGCCGAGTCAAGTGTCCCGCCCATCCAGGCTACAATCGGATCGCCATTACAATATGAATACCGCACAAAACTCACGCCTCATTTCGAGGCTCCTCCAAAGGCGGCCAAGAAAAATCCGGCACCATCAGAAACCAAGCCGGAATGGTTGAAGATTGGTTTCAATCGTGTCGGGACTTCAAAGACGATGGACATCGAAGTAATAATCTATTCCAGCACTAGAGCTTCTTGTTGACTGTTCTATCTGTGTGAAGGATTGTCCCATTGCCACGTCGGTCATAAATGGAGCCTACCGCTCCGCTCGGGAGAACATCTCCAAGTGCGTTCCATCTGTTCTCTGCATTCATTATGTGTAGCTCAAGGAATGAATGCTTCAGAACCATTTATACGTACAAGAAAGGCGTGTCGTTGTTATACCGTGATTCATTACCTGTCCCTTCTACACCCAAGACTGGCGAGACCTCGGACCCCATTGATGCGCTATCTACGTCCCTCGAAACGCACGTCTGCATCACAGACCATAGGGCTACCGCCCGAGAGAAGGTCGGGGACTTCATTTTCGAATACATAGCTGGATCGTTCTTCCAGAACAACAACTCTGTTCTCGTGCCTCTCACGGATTATGTTCGCGATGCAATCTTCCCCACTAACCCCGGTTCAGTCACCACCGACTCTGACGCACAACCGCCCACTCACCTCGTCGATGCCTATTGTGGTGCGGGACTCTTTGCCATCACGCTTTCCCCACACTTCCAAACCGTGGCCGGCATCGAGCTGTCAGAAGACTCTATCAAGGCCGCCAAGAACAATGCCGAGCTGAACAAGATTCCACAAGAGAAAATATCCTTCCGCGCCGGCGACGCCGCGGACATCTTCGCTACCGTTGATGATTTCCCCCCGGAAAAGACGGTGCTAGTCATCGACCCGCCGCGAAAAGGGTGCGACGACAATTTCATCCGGCAACTGCTGGAATTCAGGTGTAAGACGGTGGTGTATGTCAGCTGTAATGTGCATACGCAGGCTAGGGACGTGGGCAAGATTTTGAAGGCGACGGAGGCAGAGGAGCAGGGGAAGAAATACGTCTTGGAGAGCGTTCGTGGATTCGATCTGTTCCCCCAAACAGCGCATGTGGAATCTGTCGCTGTACTTCGATTGGCATAGAAACAGCAACAAAGGTTGGATTTTACTATGATACCTTGAGCGCCTTGGATGTAGTGGTGTGAGCTGTCGGTGTTTGGCCTTCCGAGTCGGTGTTTACTTAGGTTCCAGGCCTTCTGAACGACAGCGATGATGAAGACCTGCTTTACGTTCTGCCCTTCATTGTCACTACTTCCTGACTTCCAGAATGCGAACCCCAACGGCGTTCCTCACCGTTCCCAGGCCTTCGATCGGGATCCCTTGTTTAAAAGGCAGCTAACTTGCTAACGTATCTCTCACCCCTCGTACAAAATCCTCACAGCACACATGCAGTTCCTGAGCTTTAGTACCCTCACCATCTTAATCTCCCTCCTTATTTCGTCCTCTTGTGGGGTAACAGTGTCTCACGACCAAGCCTACGACGTCCCTTCCGCGTCCCTCGACACCGTCGCCTGCTCCGACGGTCCAAATGGCCTGGAAACGCGCGGCTACAAGACATTCGGATCTATCCCCAACTTCCCGTACATTGGGGGCTACACTGCCCAAGGCTGGAACTCCCCCAAATGCGGGGCCTGTTATAACCTCACTTATACCAATGCGGACAAGGGGAAGAGGAGCGTGTATATTACGGCTGTTGATCAGACAAATAACGGATTCAATATTGCGCAGTCAGCGTTTGAGAAGCTAGCGGGTTCGGCTAATATTGGTAAGGTAGAGGTTGAAGTGTTGGAGGTCAACAAATCGTTCTGCGGTTTTAAGTAGACAGGTTCGAGACTATTGTCATTGAAGGGCGTTCATTCTCTCTTACTGATTCTCTTGGCCTGTGTCTAGGTTTATCGGCACGTTGCTGCTATTTCTAATGCCAACACAATCTCGTTGTTCCTTCTTATCATCTGCTATACATTCGCCCAAAATTTTCGGTGCCTTCGCCATTGAGACATGATCCAGGAATCTTGCTGCCCAGTGATGGCAGTGACGGTGATCTCGCACGGAAAAGGCTGACAGGCTGCTATGACCTTGAATTCTTATCATCTCCAAATTGAATCCTGATCCTATTGTAGCACGAGTCTTTCATCCTGTTTCACGATATGGAGTTTTTTGAAATACGTTCTCCGAGGGCCTTCCGACTCTCCGAACCGTGAGTCAGGATACCGTTCTTGATCTACAGTGGCAGTTGACTGTCACTACCTTCTGACTGTTCTGTCTCTGGCGATATCGTAAATGAACTCTGATCTCTATACAAGAGTCTACTGTTTTTCCCTCCGAGTTCTCCAATGTCCAACTGTTGCTGCTCTGAGTCTCAAATCGGTATTGCGCGCTAGATGGATGTGTTTTTAGACGGTACATGAAAGACCGACTGAATTGGAAAATACTACGTCCACTGCAATTTCACACAAAACAGTATATTTTCGTGCAGAGATATTCACTACTAGTTATAACGTATATCAATTAAGTCTACTGGTACAGAAAACAAGACAACTGAGTCATAGAATATAGATAATTGATTCATTGATTCATTGAGGCGTTCAAATTCCAAAGATACGAAGATCCGATTACCTTACGCTGCAGCCATCGCAGCGTCCCAGAACCCTCTCTCCAATCTAGTACAACGCTCCCATACCTGCATCCATTCCGCAAGTCGTGCAGGCGATGGCGGATCATCTGTTGCTCGAGCTTCGATGAGACCTATACATGTTATTGGCAGTTACGTCTCGAAGAACGTTCGAAATGTTGTCATGACTTACCAAGTCCAGCTTTGACAGCACCCTGGTATCTATCCCCACTATAATCGTCCATCCACTTCTTGTATGGGTTGCCATCGGTGACGACCCAGCTATCTAGACGTGCTGCTTCCTTCTTTAGCCAGAGACCCACTTCCCCATACCCAAGAAGACAGGCAAGCAGCGCCATCAGTAGTTTCGTTGTATCTCCTGTGTATCGCCAGCTGAGAAAGGTTCTCCCTTTTTTCATTCTCTGGCTTACCTTGCAAACCAATATCAATGAGGTAGGCGCCATACGAGGTGCAAGCGGCACCCTCAGGCGTATTTTCCAGTTCGTCCTCGGAAACCCCGAATTTCGCACAGTAGCTTTTGTGGGTATCGATCTCAGAGACGATATTAAAAATAACCTGAGCAGCACTTTCGATCGCCTTGAACGATGCGGACTTTGCAGCAAGGAGCCTGACTAGCATTAGTCGTTTCGGAATGAGCGATGAGGCGTAACTCACCCATATGCACGTGCATAATATTTCAGGTAGTGATAGTCCTGTCTGTGAATGGCATAGCCTCAGTTGGCTTCGGTGTTGGAACGTGTCATGCACTGACATCATGAAATGCAGAAAGGCTTTGCGTGATAGTGTACCGCGCCCCAACAACTTGACAAAGTCGTGTTCGACGTATTCTTTCCAATCCGACAGGTTTCCTTCTATGAGTAAACGTGTGAGTGGGTAAGGATCAGAGGGCGAAGCCCTAACGCCAACGAGTCAGATTAGCCCTGACGACTAGAAACGGACCATACCGTGGTATCAGTCTTGGCGCCACTGCATGGAAATGCTTTAACGGCCCGTGCCCATGACCTATGGGTTCAGCCGTCTGTATCGCGAGATGCGTATACGCAACAGCATCTTTGACTGCCTCTTTTACTAAGAAGATAGGTCCACGAGCCGTGCTTGACTATGATGAGAAGGCCAACGCACAGTTAGACCCACGTGCAAGACAGCTTGCAATTGCTGCGCTCAGTGTACAGCCAGTTCCATGCGTGTTCTTGGAATTGATGTATGGTCGTACAAAGATAACAATCTGATCACCTTCCGAGAAAACGTCTGCGACGAGCTTTGGATCACGAGTGCCGTCTCTCTGCAATATCTCCATGTTCTGGGAAAGAAGTCCTGAAAAGACGGTATCGATGTTCGTAAATTGTTCCAGAAGCTTGATATCTCTCATCGACGTGATTATATGCCCTCCTTTTAAGAGAACTGCCTGCGAGCCATATCGAAGAAGTTCTTTGGCTGCAACTACCATGTCCTGGAGGTTTTTTATCTCCAACGGTTCTCCTCCTTGCGATAGGAGAAGCTCAGCTTCAGATTTATTGGGAGTGATGAGCGTGGCGAGCGGGAAGAACTCATCAATCAGAACTTGTGTTGCGTTGGGATCCAAGAGACTATGTCCTGAGGTTGACACACACACGGGGTCGCATATGATAGGCGGGAAATTTAACCCAGAAAACTGAGTTTTGAGGGCTTTGATGACCGCGCGTATGCAATCTGCATCGTACAGCATGCCAGTCTTTATGGCATGGGTCTCAATGTCTCCCAGAACTGAGATGATCTGATGATAATCATAAGAATTGGAAAAACACGTACACTTTTACTTTGATCTCACCTGCTTCTCTACAAATTCTGGAGGTGTAGGTTGCACTCCTTGTACACCTGCGGTGTTCTGTGCCGTCAGCGCAGTTATCACACTGGTGCCATAGCAGCCGTGTGCAGCGATTGTCTTGAGATCAGCCTGTACAAAGTCAAAAACTGAGGGTTTTCGGGCTCAGTACGCACCTGAATTCCAGCACCACCTGAGGAATCTGAGCCTGCGATTGTCAATACAGATCGTGCAGTACTCGCACTAGCAGCACACATAGTGAGATGTGTGACGGATTGGGACGTCCCATATTTAAAGTAGCAGCCCGGCGATCAATTCGAATGACAATCGAATGATGACAGAATTGTTGAAGTTAATTTCGGGAATTATCAAAAAGTGATTTTTGAATCTTGATTTTATCAAGCCTTTCTTACGCGATACTACTTACTGTAAGAACTCAGTAAGTATGAACGTAACCAATTCCATGGTGGTTGCTTGGTTTGAGAGATCTTTACCAGACTCCGACCCCCTCCAATGCCGCTCAGTGAAGGGTTTGCATCAAATAACAGATTCGAGCTCTCTGCGTCTAGAGAAAGAAATCTTGGAATTGGACCGGCCTTGTGGTAGTACTCGTGTCTGTTATATCAGAGGTCCTTATATTCGTCAATGATAACACTCGCAAGATTGATATGATAGATGCCCAGCGAATCCTGACAGCGACTACCACGTCTCCTCATTCTTTACCTCAGGAGTTGATGGACCTGCGATAATATAGAGACCAGTGTTGTCTTCCTCCGCTTCGATTTCAACCTCTACTTTGGGTAGAGACCCACCGGCAGGCACAGAAGCTTCCGAAGTAAGAACAACTGCCTTCCGTGTTTTTGATTTGGAGGCCTTTTGTGCGCTGGGACAGAGGCCTTTTGTATTCAACTCGCACAGGTCGCATCTTGGACCAACAGGGACACAGATGACCTGGAAGTCTTTGATTATAAAGAAATTAGCCCCAATAGGATGGAAAATACCTGGCCAAATCCGACAAGCATGTGGTTGATATCGGGATGAAGTTCTGTCGGAAGCCACGATTGCAAGTTCAATCTGAGGTTATGAACGCTTGCAACCTTGGTCAATTAATGCTAGTAATGACTATACTTACCTCGTTTCTTCCGGGTTCTTCGTCGGAGGTTTATGCCAACCGAGTCGATTTGTGATCCTATGGACATGCACATCAACGCCGATCCCTACGTTCCTGTACCTTGCGTCAACGATTGATATCTGCAGGAGCGTTCTTCCCTTACAGATTCCATGCAACCTGCAAAGCCAGAAACGCCATCTTTGGACCCACACCTGGCAAAGAGCATAGTTCATCAACAGTTTTTGGTACATCGGAGCCAAACTCGTCTCGAAGCCGCTGCGCAGCTTTCTTGATGTATCTAGTATACTGCAAGGTCAACGAGGACTGTAAATAACTCTATTGACCTTTGCATACTCTGTCTTTCGGCGCCAGAAGCCAACCTTCCCAATAGCCTCTGAAATTGTCGCGTCATCAGCAGCTATCAGGTTGTCTACGCTCAGGCTACCTCCGAGCGCAGCTCGAAGTTTCGAGATAGCGGCGTCAGTCACCTCATCTTTTGTTTGTGATGATAGCATTAAGGAAATAAGGGTGGCAAAACGCCGGTTCTGAGAAATCCGACGAGTCAGTAAATTACAGGATATTCCGCGATTAACGTACTTTTGGGTCAGTTTCTTTGAACTGTGCCTGGTCACATCCCATCGTGTCGACAGGAGCCGTTATACGTGACCGCATCTGCTTTATTGTATCGTATGTCTCTTTCCATCTTTCTGGTGCAGGATGTGGCACGGCGAGTGATTGTGGAATAGGTTTTGGTTTTCGTGGTGATTTATTCGCGCTTCCCTTTCTTTTGGGAGTAGAGCCAGACGGCACAGGAGCATCAGCTGGGCTCTTGTCTTTGGAATTCTCCTCAATAAGGTCCTCGACTTTTGTTTCTACTTTGGCGCGTTTTGACTGTCGCGGTGATGTCGCCGGCTCGGACTCAAAGAGAGTTACTCCTGCATTATATGGGCTCGCACGTGCTGTTAGTCGCGTAGTACGCGTAGATATAGTCCTCTTGAGACCTGACATGGTTTAGTCCAAGAAATATGTGGTGTTACTTGTAAGGTCGAGTACTGACAGCGGAGATCACGCGCAATTTATGAAATAGCTCCATTTGTGAGTTCGCGGCCGACGAAATTGACGAAATTTATTATTTTTGGTTAGTTTCAATTTGCTTTATGAGCCCTGGTAGTATGTCTCCCCTCAGGGACCTACAGTACTCCCATCGCCCCTTCTTTCTTCCTTACCTCTCCGACTCCAACAATTCGTTGGCCAGGTTGTTGCAGGCGACTAGGTGTTTACCACTTTTTCCTCTGTCAGGATCAATCTTTGACTTTCGGCTCTGTGTAACACGTCCATTCTTGAGGAGTCCATTCTTAAAGAGTTTTTCATCGACTCACAGAGGAACAGCATGCTCGTTACCGTCGTACCCCTGACCACAAATGTGCAATTGGCTGCCGTTGTATTCTCGATCTTATTCGAGGACTTGGACCCCACTGCGACCCCTTCCACCTGGACAACTCAACTACAGAGTTTACGACTCGACGAGCTTGAGGTTCCTGCGCTAGTCCATGCGCTGGACAAGTCTACAAGGATCATATGTCTCCTAGAAGAAGTCACATTTGACCTTTCAACGAGTACTATCTCGTGTCATTTTGTGGACGGGTCCGTAGAGCAATGGCCCTTTGTGGGAGAACAATGCATCAAAGTATTGGATAGGATCGTACAGGACGTCAATGAGTCATCGCTTGCTCTTGAGCGGGAAAAGGAGGAAAAACGAGAACGAAGACGTTTCGAGATGCCGCGGTCTCCGCCAACGAAGGCTTCAGGCCACAAAAAGCAGCGGTCCCTGCTTATGAGCTTGGTTGCGTGCGTACTTAAAAAATTCTAATATCATATTTCCCATGCTTACTGTTGAAATTGTAGATCTATTATTCCCCTTTACTCTCCCTCCAACTCCCGCCTGCCATCGCCGCTCCCAACACCCATCATCGAGAAGAAGCTGTCCCCAGCCATTTTACCTCGTGATCGTCGAAGGAGAGCTCGTTCAGACTTGGTGGATGCCTTTCGCCGATATGTTTTAAGTGAACTGTCCCGACGGTTCCCTCGAGGCGGTTACACCACATGGATCGTCCAAAGTATGCTTCGGAGAGCCACGGAAACCATGGAATACCTAATAAAAGAAGCTCGTGGCTCGACCGACTCAGGGTCTGGTCATCTACACCACTTCGACGGGGACGAATCCGTTATCGCAGATCTGCTGCCCCCAACACCGTCTGTGTCGGATGATGATGACGAAACTATCTTTACGGACACTGATGGGAGCTCCGTACATACCCCGACGTCTCTCCACGTGTCGTTCGCGCCAGTTCTTGCGAAGCGCCATAGCTACGTTTCTCAATCGCCTCGAAGACTTCTCTCGGAAAACAATTATGTTATGTACGCACAGCACGCAGCTCTGGCAGACCGCTTGCGTAGGCTTGCGATGGTCGACCAAGACCGCCAAGACCAGGAGGCCGAGGAACTCAAGCAGCATCATCGTATGCTGGAAATCCAAAGTCGACGACGTGCATGGTTAAATCGGACGCTAATTGGTGGTGTCCGTAGCCAGCATGCTGACATACGAATGTCGATGGTCTTCAACAAGTCCCCTTTGGCCCGGTACTCATGGTCAAGCGAAGAGTATGAACATGCGCCGGAGCCTATCCAGTCTATCCGGCAGCGACAGGAGTACGAAGAGTACGATAAAATGCATCTCAAGACGAAGCGAAGCCAGCGATGCATGATGACTCCGAAACTTTTTCCTGTCAGCGAGGACGACGAGGATGTCGATGACACCGTTCTTGATGCACGAGAGCTCGAGTTTGAATTTGAGGACTTTGAAATTGACCTGGAAGCGGGGATGCAATGCGACAATTCCGGCGTGTCGCCAGACAACGGACCGGGTATTGCCTTGGCGGTGCCCTTCGAAATCGAGAGACCACAGCTGCGAACTCGATTACGCACTAGTAGCATGCGCAAGCATCGCTTTCGTGTATCGTCGCCAGCTGGGCTCGAGCACGAACGATTACTGTCACCACAACTCACGGCCTCGTCGAACCTATGCCAATCCTTACCATCCGTTGGACAGAATCCAAGTCGAGATGACCTTTCGCCATCAGTCTACACAGAGGTCGACGTTAATCTGAACATCAGCCAGGTGGAGATCTCTGGGTACGGTGGATTCGATAAGTGCGCAGAGGATGAGTTCACTCTCGCGATGGATCTGCCCATCAGTGTCCGTTGTGAAGACCACGAGAATTTGACGAATGAAAGGGGTCTCAATTTTGGTAGCAATCGGAGCTGGTACTCTTCCAGGGTCGTCACTACCTCCAGGCTCAGGAAATCTTTGTCGGTGACAGGTGATTAATGGCCACCAGACTCGACAGACATATCTTCGCCCAGCTTCTGCGAAATCAACTCTTCCCTCTAGTGACAAGTATCCGCGTCACATCGATCATCCTATTATCTCATTCGTTAATCTATCGAAGTTAAAGCTCGTATAATATTTTCCCCTATCAACGTTCTTTTGTTCACATGATCTCCAAATGTTACAGAGTTGCTCCATATATCTTTCCAAATAACTGCATCAACAGATAGCACTCCTCCCGACAAACCTGACCCTTCATCTGTTCCGTACATGCCCATCCATGGCACTTTCTGTCCACATAGTCTGACACCTCAAGTCACTCTAGATACATGGTGTTTCGTGTGTTAGGACATCTGCGCCAAGGGCACGAGAAAAACGCTTTAGAATTCATAAAGAAATCATAACCTAACGCGCTGACTCTACCCCATCCTGAAGGATCACTATCATTTGCCATCACTTAAATATCTGATGACAATCTAGTACTTATGGAACAGTTCCCCGGAATCAGCCTGAATTGCCTAAATATCTAGGGATGCGATTCATGCAGTCTTTACAGGTTTTGTTTTCCCCGCCAAGATGATTCCGCGATCCGACCATGGGTTTCGTACGTTAAATTTTTCCGCATACGCTCTCCGAGACTCAAGCTTTGTAAATGCCAGTGCTATGGTCGTGACCATGTCATTCTTTCGCGCTGTTCATGCCCTAAAGCTCTTCAGACCGGCGACTGTTTCGCTGGATACTAAAATAGAAGTAACCTGGACAGTCGACGATTATGACCCATCTTCATTTAATTTGTACGTTACAGATTGTGGAGGAAGTCAAGGCCTTGGGTTGGTCCGAGAAGACATCGATACGGGGACACGGTCGACATCGTTCTCTCTGCCACCTTACACCGCCGGATTTAATCTCCCGTGAGTAATGCGGCTTTCTCTATCCTAATCCCGCTTATACTTAATCAAGAATAACATGCGCTTTGCAGGCCAAAAAGATGTAAGTTGTTACATACTATTAGTCGGTAACGGCAATATGAACAGTGGTCTAAATCTTGCAGAGATGATACTGAAAGCTCTGGGGCACCTCTTGCAGGGAACTTGCTTACAATTATATCTGAGGAAAAACCCACAACCACATCCCAAAGCACACCCAAAATCACAACAAGAACAACCTCAATACGTACTACGATCACCACAACCAAGGGGTTCGTACGTCGTTTCTTGAATTCTCCGAAGGATGTACTCATTGTAGTGCCCTTCTACAACATCTCAAGGCAGCTTTCAAGATGCCTCAGATCCGGTTGATTACAGGGTCAGATACGACGACTGTCTCCCACGACAAGCGCCTCGTCGTCCGTTCCGGGCCAGACTGCTACTTCTATTCAGAGTGGCTCGATAACAATTAATGGCTCGGTGATAATCACTTATTCAGATACACGTACCAGTCCTTCACTCCTCAGTATTGCAGCTTCCGACAATCCTACTACACAAGGAACGACATCCGCCTCGCAAGGCGAGAAGCCCCCGTTGGAGCAATCGTAGGGGGTGTAGTCGGCGATTTTGTTGGTCTGGGGCTACTGATTATTCTTCTGATCATCTGTTTACGCCGTCGGCGACCGCCACCCCCTCCTTCCCCTATTCTCACTCCTCTCCCTTACGATCAGAATCGCGTTGAATCCTTGCACAAGAACGGTCAGTGATCATCACATGTCTGTCAGAGCCATATCCCTCACGCAGGTTATCATCCATCCAGGCCAGCTTGAACAGATTTCCAGCGAGAAAGAAGCCGCTCAACGGCAGCATGAACAACTGCAGACCGAAGTAGAGAGAATTCGTCTGCGTGAGAGTACTCAAAACGATCCATCTGGAAGTGGACCTGGAGAACAACAACAAATGGAAGTTCTACGACAACGTATCTTGGAACTCGAGGCTCAGCAACGGGATCTTGAGCGTCAGTTGTACAACGAACAACCGCCTCCTACTAGTTACTCGAGCTGATCATGCGTCCCGTGAGTCCGTAATGTATGTTCAAATATGTGAATAGACCCAGTGTTATATGATTAACAGATCAACCTTAGTCTCTGTTGAAAGAGACTCTCAGCTTGTCGTGTCTGTGGCGTCGGTCACTTCCTGGTTATTCAAGTTCGGTTCTTTACTTCTTTGTCATTTCCTTTTACTTCACTTTTACTTACTGGTGTGATCATCGGCGATCGTCACTGTATAGTTTTGCTCAGCCACCGCTGGACTGGCGGTATAGTGTAGTGACTCGATTTAGAAGTCCCTCAGTTCTTTTCCAAAGACTGAGGGTACGCACTTATTTTTCTTACTTAGTTTTTGCTTAAGCTC
>JABAKA010000017.1:0-50368 GCA_018857285.1 Termitomyces sp. Mi166#008
ACCTGATACTGTGAAATGATTGGCTCACTCATGTATGCTGCCATCATGACATGTCCTGACATTGCATTTGCAGTCTCGACTCTCTCACAGTACCTCGATGTACCTAGGACCACCCACATGACAGCTGTCACATGTATATTCTGCTATCTGCGTGGAACTGCTGACAAGAAGCTAGTACTTGGAGGTACAGATCTTGAGATCTCGGGCTACACTGATGCTGATTGGGCTTCTCATCTGCATTGTCATTCTATTTCAGGTTTTGCATTCTTTGTTGGATTTGGTGCTGTCTCTTGGAGTTCCAAGAAACAACCAATCATCACCCTCTTCAGTACTAAATCTGAATATGTCGCGCTCATGCACGCCGCCAAGAATATTATCTGGATCAACAAATTACTTACTGAACTTTCCTTTTTCTACTCTCTTTCTCTACCTACTAATCTTTACTGTGATAATCAGGGTGCTATTTGCCTTTCCAAGGATGCTACCTTCCATGCTCATACCAAACACATCAACGTTCATTTCCACTTCATTTGCCAGACTGTCTCTTCCAGTCACGTCCAACTCCACTACGTTCCCACTTTCGATATGATCGCGGACATCTTCACCAAGTCCCTTGCCCATATCAAGTTCAAAAAATTCCGTGAACTTCTCGGTGTCATCTAGTCCCCTGCTTATATTGAGGGGGAGTGTTGAGGATATGTGGGCGTAGCCCAGATATATACCTACTTACCATCGCTTACTATGTTTTCATTGCGTATTGACACGTAACACCTCAGTGCTCAACCATCACTGAGGTGTAAGTCCCCTGTATAATACTCACTCAAATACTTACTGATATCTCGTAGTTCACCTCTTGTCTCGCAGGTAGCTACACAATATATTCAGTGCTCAACCATCACTGAGGTTTCACCTCTTGTCTTGCAGTCTATTCTAAGCCTACTCCCTCACTCTGTTCCCTCCATAACCGGACCCTGCTCAACAAGCCCAACTTCCACAGTTCTTCTAATATTTCATCACTGATATCCTTCCATTCCTCGCCCTTCAAATTGTCAATCACCGTCACATCGAACCTGTGACCAGCCCATCTTCCCTGATACAGTTCAAGTGGCCACCTGTCATATCCGTGTGTCAAGGACGACCAGGTCGCTCTCAGGTAGAACAGATGCTCGAAGCATAGTCCTTTGTAGCGGACTTTCCGACAAAAATTGAAGATAGCGTTACCACGGACGTACTCCCGTGTAATGAGGTTGCGAAAGACGTAGGGACTGTTGGCTGTATAGAAATCCTCGTATTTGAGTTCGCAAGTGGTGATTCGGACAAGACCCTGAAACACTTCCATATCATCCCAGCAGCAACCACCATCACATAAGTTATGGCAGTATTGCTGGAAAGTATAAGGAACCCGTCTCCGTTCATCATCTTGTCGCATCAAATAGTGAGCATTGACTCTGGGATCATTGAGGATCCAAAGGCGCTCAAGATAGTCATATATACTCTCTCTCTCCTCTCTCTACCCAAGAAATTTCACTTCTCGCTCTGTGAGCATATCATGGGGAAATTGCGGGTCTGATTCATCACCGAGGCATATGAGTCTATCACCAGCCCACGAGCGAACAAAAACTTTCTGAATGTCCTGTTCCAGGAAAGGGGATGCAATGCCAAAGAAACGCTGGCAGCTCATCGCAAAGTAGGAAATTTCATCCAGATATGGGAAGATTAAAGCTATGACTTCGTTGGGCAACTTTAGAATACCGTTCCCGTCTAAATTGGCGTCGGACCTAACGAGACAAGAAATTAGGAGTGCGATACGGGCAAAAAAGTACGATCCCACTCTTTCGGGCACCTCAAATAGCGGGCACATTCCTTATAATTGGGAGCAAGCTGACCTGATGGATAAGGCTTGACTACGACGTGCTTCTGTCCCTCAGGAATAGACCATAGTGCACGCATGAAATCTGAGTCATGAAGATTTCTCCAGAAATTCTGGTCCCATTTTCCCCACATCGAGGTTTCAACAGGGGTCGCATTATCGATGTTGTGAACTTGAAAATATTGTCCCATGGCAAAGCACTCGTAGACGGGGTTTTTAGCGAGCTCGAGAGTCAAACCAATGTTACGAGATGACGAAAGATTGCGGAAGTCTAGAGTTAACAACTGGCCTGTACCAGCCGTACGCATAAATGATGAAGTGGTAATCGCCAGAGATAGGTTCAAATAGTGCGTGACGAAGTTCTCGCTTTGTCAGCTTTCATGGTTGGGTGGCTTTTGACTTAACGCACTACTTTCTCTGTCCACTATGCGAATGGCACTGGCATGGAAGCTATTCCATCAGTCTTTATGCATAGGCAGTCCAGGTAAATGCTTCAAAGCTCGGTTGCAGAAACTTTTGAGGTATCTCAACCAGAATGGGACTCGAACTAAGTTCTCCTTGAGGTAAATTCAAAAGCACAGAATACTTAATCAGTAACTGGCCAAGTCACCTTGAACTTTCTCGCTGTTACATACATCGGGTAGAGGATCAGTCGGATTCTGATCATGATTACATTCTTCGCCTACTACTATAATAGATCCAAAGATGGAGGCAAAAGAGACTCATTCAGGGTTACGGTCCTTCATGATATCTGACAGGTAGGTGCGTGTGGTGCAAAACATTCATGCCAACTGCACGGCGGCAGTATTGGCATTCAAAATTTATTTATGGACATCCATTTTCTTGTTTATATGAACAATTCTACAGTATACATATGCCAAATTTATGCTCGAGGGCTCTAGATATAGATAAGACGTAACAAAAGCACAAAGTCCCATTTTAGCCAACAACTACTCGGAAACAAGAGTCCTCTGCAGAGTTTCTGCATTCACCGCGTGGACTTTAAGACACTTTTGGAATAATTTCTTGTCAACGTCAAATTGAACTCGACTCGCAAGATGTTGTCCAGCGACTAAAGCCTTAATGACACTAGCTATCCGTCGTTGTTTATGAACATTGATCAAGGGCTCGAGGTGCATTGATGACGGAAGAGGTGTAAGGGCCGAGAACACCTCAGGATGCGCAGGTGCATCGAAATTTGAAGTGACAGTGTTGATACCGACCGCTTCTTCAGGAGCCGTAGGATCAATCAAATCTGGAAGTCGACTATGGCGCTGCAGTTGAGACAGGTAGACACCTAGAAGCACGTTCAACTAGAGTCTAAATACAATGAAATCAGACCAACCAATGAAAGGGATACAGGCCGAAGGTACTGCAGGGCTGGTCTTGCCTTTGCTAGGCTGAGTGTCGCCACCGCTGATGACGGAAGCTGTCTTGGAGTTGACGTCGAGTGGCTTGGCGTCGACGATTGATGCGACCGCTTGACGAATGTGTATGAAGTCGTCAGCGCTCGTTGTGAAGGCCTTCAAATCTCTATACATCCGGGTTTCCCACATCCCGAGACGACTCCAGCCGGACCGTTTCATCGCCTTTGCTACCCAGTCGCTGCCGAGCCCGGTGATAATCGCAACAAGTGTGCTAAAATTACACATCCGATAGGATTTCTGGGAGGACGTCAGTATCCCATCAGTCCTGGATCTATGGTCATCTTACCCATGCTATACGAATCAATTTGGCCACCACCAGTGGGCGATCGTTGAGTGATGCCAAAACAACCTCCGAGATTGTAAAATTGGCCATGAGATTAAACCGAGCTCGAACAGCGCCAAGGGCGCTCGTTTTGTCAGGGTATCGATGCTCAACTTTCCAGCGCGCCCTGTCTTTCAAGTACTGTGCCCAGTCCAATGCGTCTACCTCTTGGCAGTTCATCCAGTCGTCCAAAACGAGCTCCTCGAATTTGACGCCTATGAAGAGTTCCCTATCGATCATGGCAAAATGCTCAGCGAGGTCTGCAGCCCGATACATGAGTACAAAGGAGCGAGTCTTCGTATTCTCTCGAGGCGAAAAATCAGTGGCCGGATACATGAGGACAATGGAACGAGTCTTGGTAGACTCTCGAGGTGGAAGAGAAACGGATAGTGCTGGAGGGTCTGCATTGTTGGAAGACAACGTCGATGGGCGAGAGGGTAATCTGCCTTGGATGATTTCAAGGGGCACAGCTGCCTCTACCGCAGGCTTGGCATCCGTCGAACGAAGTGGTGATGCTGACCCAGGAGGACTTATGATAGCATGGGTTAACTGACTGGGAATAGGAGTCTTCGCCGTTTCCTGCACTTCCTCTTCGGTAGGTGAAGTGGCAGGGTCTACGACAGAAGCAGTGTCACGATGCACACTCACAGAATCTTGATCGAAACTGTCATCATTGCGGCTCTCGTATTCTTCCTCGTCCGAATCATCAGAGAACGGAGGTTGTTCGTCTGAATAGTCACCAGCCGCCAACCGTTCCTGAATCGAACGCACCCAACCATTGACCTTGGAAGCTTTTTCCAATTCTTTCTGGGGATTGATCTGGCCCTCCAACCGGCGCAGCGCATCTTCCACATCTCCCTTTTCCTCATCATCGCTCAACGAGTCAACGAGTGCGTTCAGCTGCCATTGAGCAACACTCCCCCCGAGCCCTATAGCCGAGGAAGTGGAAGCATGAGACGATGGGGCAGATGCTGCCGAGTCTCGCGAAGTCAAGCCCATAGACGAAACAGTGTCTTTCCTCACAAATTCAAAATCACGTCGCATAGGCAATTTCTTAGGGGCGCGCCTCAGACCAGGCGGGGCACTCGTCCCAACTTCGACTTCATGGAAGTCCGAAGAGGTATCAGAGAGATCATCGATCGAGATGACATCAAATTGCCATGGTGGCCGTGCCAATTGCGGAAACCTGGGCGGACCGGTGAGGGGCTCACCAAAGGAGTCGGTTGACGTCGAAGACCGCACAGACACTTGGTCATCCCTAACGGGGACTGTATCCTGACTTTCTATCACATCCGTCACTGCAGGCGCCACAGAAAGGCCAGGGGGCAGCTTAGGCTGTGCCTCAGGTTCAATATAGTCAGGGGGTGATACAGTCGATGTCTGTGCCGGTACAGGCTCAACCGTCGCCGGTTCAGGCACCGACTCGGGGTTCAATTGATCAGGCATGTCGACGTGTTGGGCAGCCAGTTTCGCGATAACAGGGGGCGTAGGTACCCGTGGAGGGTCAGGCGATAACGGGACAGGCACATCCACTGTTTGCAACGGCACTTCAGGTTCCGGGTGCTCAGACAATTCCAGGTCAAACGCCGAAACATCCGCACAAGGGGCGCCCCCCGTCTTCGCAGGCAGGTTGGGAGGGTTCCGCGCATAAAGCGTACGTTTCCACCTTCCTAGGCGTCCAATAGTCCTCGTGATAACACGCGAGACCGCACTGCGATGGGTCGGGAGTACCTGCGCTTGTTGGATCACAAGCAAATCCGTATTAGAGCCGGGCCCAGGAGCGTGATCTGTGCGTTGAAGAATAGAGAGAGAAGAATAGGGTATAGATGTGGGCCTCGGAGGGGACATGTTAACGCCGACATAAGCATTGACGGATAGATGGGCGTTGGCGATGTCATGCGAAAAGCCCTGTGGGGTATCAATAGACACTACACCTTCGTCCGGAAGGAAGTCGAGATCCACGTCCGAGTCTTCGTCCATACTGGGTTTCCTCGTCGCGGCGGCGAAGCTTGCACCGAGGACATGGTTTTCCACAGGTTTTGAGGAGACCGACTTCCGAGGTTTAGGCGATGGTTTGGCTGGAAGGCGCGTATGTGCTTGCTTGCATTCTTTTGCCACCTTCATCAACTTTCGAACGATGCCCTGAATTATGAAACATCACTTCAGAAACCTGTTCTCATCGCGTACGAAAAGGAGAAGACTCACCAAACCATCGACATGCTTCCTCAATATAGGATCGCGGACTAAGGAATTCAGCCAGTTCGCCGTCAAAAGCCGCAGCTCGCGATTCGGTATGAAGTCGACAGTAAAGAAGGTCAAAAACCAGTACCGGATCGCCACAAACGTCCGTACGCGCACAATCCGATGGACACGTTCATCCTTCGATGACGTCGACTGTTGAAGGGCCCAGTGGAACCGGGCGATAAGGAGATGCAACAGGTCGACGGAACTGATATATGTCCGATAAGTGAGGAAAAAGTCAAGAAGCTCATCATAATTCAAGTCGCTTGTGAGTTGTGCAATCCACCGTTCAATCGTTGCCGCGATGAGAACCTTCTGTGTCTCTCCTACAGACACCCGCGAACTCGGTGGCTCGGCCGCCTTAGCCTTACTCGCACGCCTCCTAGAGAGAGATGATGACCGCACAGAAGACAAGTCCGTGACGGAACCGTATTCAAGAGACTGGTCGTCAAAGTCACGATCAGGCTGAATCTCGCCCCAGATCACGAAGCGCGGATCGTCTCGTGGCGAAGCACTCTCATCTGCAGACAGGGACAACTTGATGACCGTAGTCGATTCCGACTCGCACGAAAGCTTGTCGAGCATTGGAAGGCCTCTGTAGCTCTGAAGGACATCAAATACTTCCGTCGAATATCGGGAGAGAAAAAGTGGTTCTGGAGCAGGCTCAACCACTGGCTCAGGCTTGAAAATTGGCTCAGATGTCGTTGGGAGGGTTGGTTCGGGGGTAACCGAGGTTGGAGTCATATCATTAGGTTCAGAAGGCGATGGTGGAGGGCGAACGCGTAATGCTGAAGGCGGGCGATTGGAGTCTGAGTCATCAAGGTATATTTCCATCGCCAAAGAAGACTCCCGTTCGAACGCTTTAATAGGAAGGTCATCAGCCTGGCGCGCAGTGAGCCCTGATTCAAACGATTGGACCTCGCGTAGATGCCGAGGAACTGGTAATAGATCTGCATCTCCGTAAGAAATATTTTTGCGGGACGGTGAGTCATAGGATACACCATGCCCGAATGGGTAGGGGATTATAATGGGGGACTTCGGGTGGTCATGAGTTTCGCTAGGTGATTGATCGTCAGAGGTCAGGCTATTCGTAGAGATGCTTGCAGAAGTCGAAGGGGGTGGATACCAGTCCATGAGTTGTCCAAAGAGGTCTACAGTATTCGGATTGCGAACCACGGTTGAAAATGGAGATACGTCGGCACCAGTGACACTCCGGGAATGGAGGCGCCCTGCTGTCAAAGAAGCCTGGGCAGGGGCTCTGTCATTTGCTGTACTTGTACTGACCATGTCAGGTATTGACCGGGTTTTCCTGAGTTTTCGAGGGGCCGAGGCTTGAGCTGTGTTTATTTTTGAGCCGCCACCGTTTTTGAAGATGGACGAAAGATGGGGATGCATGCTGATGCGTGATCGGCGTTTGACACGTAAAGAAGAAGGTTCGCTGGATGTCATAGAGGAAGAACTGATGCGTTCCTCGATCTTTGCGGCGTTGGCTGCTGGTGCGCATAGTTCGCGGGGACTAATTCAGTGGTCAAAGTTAGGGTTATTTGGTGATGTGGCAAAACACGGACACGCACCCTACACGAAACATTTGTTTCCCATGTTGGTTTACAAACGCCGTTATAGCACAAGGAGAACGGACATCTTTCCCAACACCCAGCACTTGATCCCAATATTTCTTCAATTCTCGAGCTGCGAGCCCCGAAGCTGTCTCTACAAAGCTCCGATCGGCTGTTAAGATGATCAAAAACAGCATCAAGTGCACAAACGAGCCAACGCACGAGCAATAGAAATGTCTGCATTTACAAGCTCAGGTGAGAAGCGACGCGTTTCTACTGACTCTTCTTGGAGGACGAATGGAGATTGAGATGGATCCGTCAGACGGGTTGGAATGGGTAGCAGTATGGTGTCAAGAACAGGCGTAGGTCCAGGTTCTGGAAGGGGAGGTTGTATTATGATTACAGATTCAGCCGCATCGTTGGAGGTCATGGTGGGCAGAGGGGGCGTATTTTCGTGCAATTCTGGCTGAAGCGTTGACATTGTGACCAAAGTACTAGACGACTATAAGGGAAAACGACGACAAGTGCAAGGAGTTAATTGGCCATAGTTGATCACAAGGAACAGTTGGGAGAGAAGGTAAAAGGTGCAACCAGATCCCAGCCGGCAAAGAGAGGTATTAGTGGCACCGAATCAATCAAGTCCCGCCACTGACGGTCTAGACGGAGTTCAAAGAGAACTAAGACGTGTGCAAAAAAGAGCTGGATGCAGAGGTCACTGGTGGCCGATTTCAAGAGGATTCTGTCACAAGAGGCAAGATTAGTCATCCATTGAACATATATATAGTACCCCGGATACTCGACATCACACAGCCTGCGCGGCAGAATGGGCTCATGCTCTCTCCAAAGCTGTACAGCGGACAGCAATAGAAAGCAAAACTCCATCATGCTCCTCGTCCGCCACCGCGCGTCAACTCTGGCAGCCACTATTTTTCCCCCATCATGGTTCCGGGGTCTTGGCTCTTCTCACGTGCCGTAACGACTCTCAGTGTCACAGTCGCGTCGCGCTCTTTGCCTCTCGCTTGCTTCCTTTTCCCAAAGCAATGTCCATTGTAACTATTAGAGTCAGTGGAAATGCTATAATACTCCTAACGTCACTGACTATGGCCTAGAATGTCGAATTCATCAACAACCCAGCTCGATTTTCAGACGTGTATCGATTTCGTGTAACTTTCGAGTGTATAGCACCCCTCAAGGATGGTACGTGATTAGGTTCTGCTTATAACCCAACATACTAATAACCCATTAGATCTAGAATGGAAACTCATATACGTCTCGTCGCCAGGTGATGAAGACCTTGACCAAGAGCTGGATGACTGTCTCGTCGGACCAGTCCCGATTGGCGTCAACTCTTTCGAATTCGAAGGCTCAGCACCAGACCCATCGAAAATACCCGCAGAGGATGTTCTCGGTGTCGCAGCTCTCATACTAACGGGCTCATACAAGGATCAAGAGTTTGTGCGCGTAGGATATTACCAGAACACAGAATACGACAACGATGAGATGAAGGAGACGCCTCCTCCGCGGATAATGTTCGATCGCCTTGTGCGGGAGATTAGTGCAAAGCCACGAGTGACTCGTTTCCAAATCAAGTGGTACGTCGTACTGTGGAGATTCCTATGGCGCTCGTCCTGACGAAAACGGACATGGTAGGGACGTTCAACCCCCAACGCAAGGCGCGTCTGCGGGCGCAGCAACCTCAGCTGCTGTCCCATCGGCGAACGATCTCGATAACATGGACGTCGATAACGACAAGCCGTCTTCATGACACCGTTTTGCACATCATCTCCCCGTACAGTTCACCTTTTCATAGGCTTGTACCCTTCCTCTCTTTGAATACGGGAATGCGGGATCAAAATGGTCATGCATCATGTCCAATTCGAACGCTGTATAAATTAGTTGGTAGACGACCCCGGACAGCCAGAACTACACTGAATCTAGTTGACATGGATTGTTGCGAACAATCAAGCTATGTATTCCACCTGTTGATTCAGTCCAAAATGCTTTGTGTCTATTAAGAAGGTCCCAGTATGAATCACTTGTCTATGGAAGTTATTCTAGAAAAGATCCATCGGTCCTCGTTGGGTGTGATGATAAAGATGCATGTGGAAATGAACAAATGGCAGACAGATACCTGACGAGTCTGTAAGCTATAATTGCACTGTAAATATCAGTCATCTAGGTCAATCATTACGTCCTCCAGTTCCTGTCCGAAAGGACACTCGGGAAGCTCGTCGTCCGCTAAGCTATCTAGATCGTGAAGGTCCGTGTCCACATTCTTGGAGGCTGGGACAACGACGTTTGAGCGAACCCGAGGTCCTGGTCGTGGTCCCAGTTCAATATCCTTTCTCGACGACTGAAGCGCCTCCAGGGACCGCAACTAGAAACATTAGACATTCCGATCAACGAGAAAATGAGACGCCCGATGCTAACCTTCTTTTGAATGTCCGAATCTCCCGGCCCTCTACGCTGTCCTGACATCGCAATTGGATCAAACCCAAGGTGCTTGATCATCTCAGCCGTATACGCATTCCTTGTTGTCGGGACAATCTCTTCCTTTTTACTTTCCTCATCCATCTTTCCTTTCCCCTTCCGATCTTTCCCTTTCACCTTTCCAATTCCATCCATCTGGCCCATCACCCCACTCTCCCTCTTCCCGACCTCTCTCGCTTTCATAACCGCCTTCATTCCCTCCTTATCCCTCTCCAACAAACTCATCAAGGAACGATCAGCAGCCCTCTTCGACATCTTCCGCGCGGCCTTCGCCTGTCCCTCCCGTCCGATATTCTCAGTCGCGAACAATGTCCGTGAGTCGACCTTGGAGTCATCAACAACATGTCCCGAGACTATGTACGTGGCACTGCCAGCTACCGACTCTGGTTTGAGGCCCCACTGCCGCGCCGGGTCGTACGCAGGCTTGCGTTTTGGCGCTGATGTCGTGGATAGACCCATAGTGCTGTTGTAGCGTTAGAGAAAATCTACCAAAAATCTTAATAGATGAAGTGAGGCGACAATCACGTACCCGATAGAGAATTCAGCACGTCCCGCCCGCCGTCGCTCTACTGCGTGCTGGACATGGTATTCACATACATCGCTCACGCGCTTGTCTACCCAACTCCCACAGACTGTGTTGTCCCGCTTGAGAACGGTGCACATGCCAAGGTCGCGTGCACGACCAATGTTCATGATAGATGACGCCGACTCCGGAGTGATAGCCAAGATGTTGTTCTCAGGATGTGGGCTGTCATTTGCTCGCTGAAACGATGGAAATTAATTGCAACATTTCTTTATCGAGAAAGATCCTCACTTGATAAGGCTTTAGGATCCGGGGATTGAGGAGGGCAATAACATCCCCTTCTTTAAGCTTGGACATGGACTCAAACGCACCACGGCTGCCACCTTTGTAAATTTTACGAGGTTTACTCTCCCTGCCCTCTGAAACCAGATCAAAACTATCCGACTCAAAGAGCAGCAGCGAAAGAAAAGCATCACCACGGATGATAGCCTTTCCACCTGTCGCTGATGAAGAGGACCGCGAGCGTGAGCCAAAATCAATCAACTTGAGGTTAACATATTTCTTCCCAGTAGGTTTGGCTGTCTCCTCATTGGTTCGCCCCTTTCCCTTCCATTTGTCCTTCTTCGCGGCTTCGTCACCTTCCTCAGGACCTACCGCTACAGGTGCCTTGCTATATCTGAGAGGACCGCGCTCAGCAACCACAGCAATGGTGATCCAGTCTCCTGGCACTGGCACGTCATAACCGAGCTTATCCGGAAGAAGACGGATATGAGAGTATAATTGTGATGGTGAAAGGTAAAAGCGACCAGTTAAATGATCCTGGATATCCTCGTGGGAGACTGTACGTGAGCTACGTAAAAGAATTAGTCTTGGAGCTGGATAGATAGATAGTGCGTACGATAAGCGAATACCGGAGTTCGGTTCAAGTTTGTCAAAATCTGGGTCGTCAGCTGGTGGAATGTAGTCAATCGGCCCCGGTTCAAGCTCCTCGATGAGAGCTAGACGGTCATCCCTTTGCGGCGCTGAATATTGTCCAGAGGTATCCTCGTCGTTGTTTCTGACAGGTGTAGGAGGCCTTTCTTCGAAACCAGAGGACCTTGTAATTGCAACGTCTTTCCCACTGTCCTGCTGTACACAGTTCGCTTTCGCGAGATTCTTCAAGAGATTCGACGCCGGGGGCTTGGTGAACTGAGGTTTCACGGACTTGGTGGACGATGTAGTACTAGCGGCCGCTCTGGAGGAATAGTCATGCCGAGCACTGCTCTGTCCAGGCTGTGTAGCATGTAGAGGTCGATGGCTAACCTTACGCTTCTCTGTTACTAGTTTCAGACTAGAGTATAATCAATACACGTGGCTTACTTGGAGAAGGAGTAGGAGGTACTAGTGTTAGAGAATCTGGTCGTTTCCGTTTGGGGGATGTCGGTGGCGACACCGTTGAAGCCACGATTACCTCAGGAGGATGATCTTTGAGCTTAGCCTGTAGCCGCGCTATCTCCTTCAGTATGTCCTCTCGGTCTCGTGTTTCCTCCGCCGTCCTTCCAGTCGAGGACTCCATCGTAGGATCGAAGAGTGAGGTCGACGAAGTAATCCGACCAACCTTAGTCCGACCGTGACGAGTCAACGCGACGCGTTGTTTGCCCTTAAGATATCTGTTTGATCCACAAAAGTAATTTTAAAACTCAGATACAACCCCGCACAAGCGTTTCCCCGGCGAGGATGATGAAAAGTCATGATTAAAGCGTAGCAAAATATGGTCATTGATATGAAGGCCGCGAATATAGTTGTATGACACGGGAGTATACTCCAATCATACTTTATCGTCGAAACTTGGACATTTGACAAGTGGATATGGCTGGAAACAATAGACCGGAATTTGCCGCAATTGCCCCAGCAATACAAGTTCTCAACTTGGAAAGCTGTGTAATCAACAGTTACTGTCCTTGACCTTGAAAATCACTTTCAAGGAGTCAGATCATTACCATCGACCCTTTCTTCTCTTGATGGCTTCCTCTTATACAGCTACAGGCGAAATTGATTTGCAAACCGATGCTGTTGTTTTGGCCCAGCGACTTGGATCGAAGATCCACTTTCTCGAGGCCGCTTACGATCTTGAGGCTTGCAGATACACATCTTCACTTTATTTTAGACGCCATAGTAGAAAGGTAATCCAATCACAGTAGCATACAATTTTTCCCTCATGTTGACCTCGGTGCCACAGATAATAGCCCTGATCGAGGTAACAACTAATTCCTTTTCTTCTAATACACAGGGCCCTCACATTCTGCCCTCCCTTCCAACCAAAAGATAGCAAAGAAGACGCTTCTTGCAATGGGGGTCCAACCTTATCCTTTCAGCTCTTGTCCTCCCCTGTTTATCGTGCACAAAGCTGCATACATAGATCTCCTCATTTTACTGGAGAAACGCCTGCATGATATAGACCCCGCTCTAGAAGGTAGTTCGCTTTAATTGCTATTCCTTTCTCTGACCTTCGCTCCTAACCCACTGGTCATCTAGCACGGGTAAACAGCTTACTGTTTCCTTTATACGCTGAATCGCATGTTGTGGGCAAATGTGAACCTTCTTCAGGGCCCTTTCCTCGTGTTCCTCCTGCCTTATGGGCAGGGTATGCATCTAGGAGCTCACGGCGCTTGGCTGACACTGCATCCGCCGTAGGCCCTGCAACTCCGATGCCTCGTGAGTTCCCTGATGGACACGTAGCCGAAATAGAACTGACGGATTTTTTCGCTCAAAGCTCCTGATTCTCACTCCCCCCTTATCAACGTCACAGAGAAGCGGCAGATACATCCTCGCAGAAATATATACGGGGAGGATGCAGAAGCTTCTTCACGTCGTCTTCGGGCTACTAATCTTGACGATAATGAGCAGGAAAGTGATATCCCTCCGGCCCGCCTTTATAAACCACTACGAAGGCGCTTTGGAATATTTTGCACTCCGAAATCTTCCATGCATACATACCGGCAACCCACAACCTACTCCAGACCAGCTCGGAAGGAGTGAAGTCACCTACAAACGATTTTTCTGAGCCTCAGATTGTATTATTAGCATTGTTTTCATTCATACTTGCCACTTCAAATACCTGCTGTCTCATTGCTCTCGGGCCGTCATAATTTTATCCTTCCAACATGCTCGATACAGGCTGTGATACCAATTTTTGTAACAGTCTTTTCGGCCTCCCCAATAACATTACATTGCAACAGATCCGGACGTATTACAAACAGCACCATTTAATCGTGGATCCAGATCACAGTCAATCTACAAACATCCCTCCAGCTTCAGGTGATCGGGACCTTGTCGTGGATCTGGTTCGTGGCGACGCTCTACTGAGGCCTGGCGGCGTTCGGGAGTCTCCACGCATAGAGAGTATCTCATCTCTCCAACGACGGAACTTCTGTAAGAGGGGTCCCTCTTCATTTGCGCCACTATGAGACCTCTCCTCACTTTCCAAAATTGCAATCACCTCACTAAGCGCTTTATCCACCTTGCGCAACGCACCTCCCATCAGATATGGATTTCCAATATATGGGTCGATTCCATTCTGAATGGTTGGGGTTAAAGGAGCTGCTGCGTTGAGCATTACTGTCAGAATTTAAGACATGGAGTGATCTACCTGATTGTGGGTCTGACTTGGGGAAAACCTGTTAGAATTGAAACGATTTATTCCCTTTCTTGAAATTGAACGGCCCAAAGTGACTGACCTGTCCTGGATTCTCTCTAGTCGGCGAAGGCGGTAAGCCTGCACCCTGATTCGCTGTTGGAAATTTTCCATCCGCTGAATCGACCTGAAGTTGAGACATTGGCAAAACATATCAGAATGCCACAACGTACCTTCTCCTAAGGACATAATTACCAATGGACCCTCTTAAATGATGTACGACTTGCTAAATGGCCTAGAGGGGCCACCTGCGGATTCGGTGGTGTTCTCTAGAAATGGGAGTCAAGGGTGTGACGCAGAGGGTTTACGTATGTTGACAAGAACACGTACCTGCAGCCGATCGCCGGCGCCTCAGCCTGGAGCTCTTATAGGGTTTCACTGGAAATAACATTGAACCATCCCGCTTTTCAAGCCTAGAAAAGTGAAATTTCGAAGTGAGACTTTCAAGTTACTTATGTCTGAATCCAAGATATGATATAATGGAGGGTCCACGATCCGGAGATGCTGAATCTCATTAAATTGCATCATACCATACCTGGATATGGTAGCATAAATTATCTCTGCGTAGGCAAGATGAATACCTAAGCCTCTAGTCGGTGTGGATCAAGACAATTGGTCACCGGCGTCAGTTGCAATCAGTACAAGCGACGTCGGAGTCCGGACCGTGGACCGTCTGGACGTAAGTAAGTACACAAAAGGCATATCAGCACGTGCATATTGAATCTCCGCACATGTGACAGGAATTTTGACCTGGAGTCATCGTTGGGCGCAGCGTACTCAACAACAGTCACATCCTACTCGTTCACCCTCCTTGCTCACACAATAGTGAGGTACTCTTAAACATGCCTGGCGAAGAAACATTGCAAAAGCGAGACGAGGAATCTGACTCGGAGGAAGATGAGGAAGATATTATCGACAACATCCCCAAGGTCGATATCGATATCACAAAACTCACCCCTCTTTCTCCTGAGGTCATCTCGAAACAAGTGAGTATATTCCCAAGGTAATGATAAAATGTGATCTGAAATTGCTTTCGAGGCTACAATCAATCTTGGTAAGAAAAATCACCCACCTTGCGAGTAATGTTTAGTTTAACCATGGGTATTCAGGTACAATTGGCCATGTCGCGCACGGGAAATCGACAGTGGTTAAGGCAATTTCTGGAGTGATGACAGTCAGATTTAAGAACGAACTTGTCCGCAATATCACGATCAAGCTTGGTTATGCCAACGCTAAAGTATGAGATATATTTTTCCCTGGACTTCTTGAGTTTTACCCTCGGCATAGATTTACAAATGCGAAAATGATGCCTGCCCGCGACCAGGTTGCTACCGATCATACCCTTCACATAAAGAAGACAACCCACCTTGTGAACGCGCAGGGTGTAACCACAGGATGAAGCTCGTCCGTCACGTATCCTTTGTCGACTGTCCTGGACACGATATTCTGATGGCTACGATGTTGAACGGTGCTGCCGTCATGGATGCTGCCTTGCTTCTCATTGCTGGAAACGAAACCTGCCCGCAACCGCAAACATCAGAACATCTTGCTGCCGTCGAAATCATGAAGCTGGAAAATATCATCATTCTGCAAAACAAGGTTGATCTGATCAAGGAGGCGCAGGCTCTTGAACACCAAAAAAGTATAGCCGCTTTTGTGAAAGGTACGCAGTTACCTTCTATGTTTGCAATATTCATAAAGATCAATTGGCGAATTAGGGACCGTGGCTGAATCATCCCCTATTGTCCCCATATCCGCCCAGCTCAAGTACAACATCGACGCCGTAAATGAGTACATCGTCAAACGTATCCCCATTCCTGTCCGCGACTTTACATCTGATCCGCGCCTCATCGTTATCCGTTCATTCGACGTGAACAAACCTGGCGCTGAAGTCGATGACTTGAAGGGTGGCGTTGCTGGTGGATCCATTCTGACTGGGGTGCTCAAACTTGGGCAGGAGGTTGAAATACGACCTGGTATCGTGACAAAAGACAGTGCCGGCCGGACTAGATGCCAACCCATCTTTAGCCAGATTATGTCCCTGCATGCCGAAAATAATCTGTTGTCGTTCGCCGTTCCTGGAGGCTTGATTGGCGTGGGTACTCGGATAGATCCCACCCTCTGCAGAGCCGATCGTCTTGTTGGACAAGTCTTGGGAGCTGTCGGCAAACTTCCCAAAATTTACACTGGTATAAAGCTCTCAAAAGCCTTAATCATCCTCAAACGCTTACTTTTCCACGTAGAACTTGAAATCAGTCTGTTCTTACTTCGTCGGCTACTCGGTGTGAAAACGGAAGACAAGAAACAAACAAAGGTGACAAAGCTCGTCAAAAACGAACTACTACTCATCAACATTGGCTCAACCTCCACCGGAGGACGTGTCCTGAGCGTCAAAGCGGATCTAGCAAAGATCCAGCTGACTTCGCCTGCGTGCACTGAAGTTGGCGAGAAGGTTGCTCTCTCTCGTCGTATCGAGAAACATTGGCGGTTAGTGGGTGAGTGTGCTTTATTCACCTACGAGGGAAACAAACTGATGATTGGATCTAGGATGGGGCAGTGTTCAGCGTGGTACAATCCTTGAGGTAGATTAGACTCGGATCTGCATTCTTATTCTATATTTTTCCCGCTTGGAACATATTGCAGACATCATCTCTTCCGTATGCTTGACTTGAGTTACTTTACTTTCCGTCAAATTACTAATTGGAGAAGACGAGGCTCAAGCCATTCGAGTCGATACATCAAACTCGCTATCACGGTTGGAATACTCTCGGACTACAGCAAGAGCTTTGCGAGGGATGCTGTTGTCATGAACAACCGCAACCCCTTGCCAACAGATAGTAGATAAGTTCGCACTTAACAAAGAGCGCAAGGCTGAAACTGATGACAGAGAAGCCATAGCGGCCGGTTGGGATCACATGCCAGTCTTTCTGGGTGACGTTCTTCAATAACCTCTTTCTCACCAATCAGGCCGCAGTAAGTCACAGGGTCGAGCAGATAACACTCTCGGAGTGGGTTAGAACACATGACAGGGAGGAACATGCCACAAGAGTTCCGACGATCGGCGTGGGGATGATTGAACTTCAAGTTTGTCCCTCTGAGTGTGTCGGCAAACAATCTGATCCTTCAGTGCCGCCAGCCTGGGCCAACCAGACGTCCATCCACACACCTTATCTTGTTGTGTTATGTACCCTCGTCAACAAGAACACGACCTCTTTCAAGTCTAGAAACAACAGGGACAACAATAATGTCTTGAAGCGATTCAACAGGGTACTTGAAGATTACGATATCGATCGAGTGTTCGCGTCACGCATCATGGAGTTTTCGAAATTCGAACCAAACACTTTTGGTGTCCGTCACGGCATAACGGCCTCCAAAAACCCACAAGATGTCGCCGGGCCGGGCCGCACCAGAAAGATCCCTATTATGGGAGGCGTGAACACTTTCTCCGGCGAACACCTTGCATCACGCGTCACACCCCTGCGAATACTTGATCGTTAATATGTAAAGATGTGTTCCAAGCCGAGGTCGGCCCGGATGCCGGGGTACTCAGACCGCTTGCCAAAATTGTAAGTACTCCCTGATTGAAAATCCATGTCAAGCTCATCAAAGTACTCATGTCATCTTTATCAGGATTCTTTCCAATGACGAGTTTCATGCGGACGGCTTGCAAGATTGAATGGCGCCTCTTCACCAATGACTTCGACTTCTCGTTCAACAAGAATTGTATTTTGTGAAATCTATCTTGCATTTCGGGCACATGCACATCCAATCCTATCTGTGGGATGACAGGACGTTACTACCAAAGCACGAGGCAGCTTGAAGTTTCTGAACGGAAACCTTGAGCCGCCACGCCTTTCTAAGCATACGTGCCTTTTGCCAAGGAGAGGTGCTGTAGGACCTAGGTTCCATGCGCACACCACTCCACTGACACCCTTCTAGATTGGCTTAAAATACTAGTGGACTGGTGGCTTCCTGTCAGAAGGTGATGCAACTTGTGTGCATACCCTCTGTTTAGCTGTCAACCACAATGACGAAGAAGCATGATTCTGGACCTCGGCAATTGACGCTTGTGAGTCCTTCCGATATCGCAACTTCTTTTACTGAACATCCAACGTGCTTCACGCGTCGCAAAGCTACCCGCGAATTTGGATCAGGGTTAATCTAGCGAACTTTTTGCCTCGTGTTTGAACATGTCCACAATATGTAGTCATGGTCGCCACGACACGCCACGGAAACAGGAATGCAAGCTACTACGAAAACAAAGTAGATGTGGACCATTACAAGTATGAACAAACTAGCATTCATCGTAAACTATTCTTTGACTTTCATTCCCATGAAGCATCGGTACATAGTTAGAAGCGAGGTGACAACATAACCAACAAGGGTCCCCTTTTGGAGACGAAATGATCGTGCAACTCCTGGAGCCAGGAGCTAGGCTCGTATCCGTCCGCAAAACAAATGTCGAACTTTTGAATAATTCCACTGGCGACCATCATCATTTCCCTGCGTGCCAGATTTCTCCCAACGCAGTTTGCAGGGCCATAGCTAAAGGGTATAAATGCACTTGAATTGAGAAGGTTGTCAACATTCTCGGCACCAGTGAGCCATCGTTCGGGCACAAAGTCGTCGGGTCTCGGTGAGAAATATTTTGGACTTCTGTGAATGGAGTACGGGGGAATATACACCTGTGTACCTTCCGGGATGAATCTGCCGACAAGCAGAATCATCAGGACACTTCACTATAGAGTGCTCGGCGACGTACTGGCCCCCAAATACTCGGCCACCTTCACCTGCCAAAACCTCTCGTGGTCCACTGCTCAGTGTGGGAGGGAGAAGGCGGAGACATTCATTTCTGACATACAGTATCAGTCATTTGCCATGGCAGTCATCCTTTTTGGAAGGGTGGAACTCACATGCATGCAGCAAGGTAAGGAAGGTGAGAATGTTTTGCTGACGACAAAGGACATTCCTCCTTCGGATATACATCGTCAATCTCGTCTCTCAAGCGCTTCAGACAATGAGGGTGACGGAGTAGAAAGTAGAAGAGATTGCTCAAAGCCGTCGCCGTCGTATCTGAGCCAGCGATCATAGCCAAGGTACTGTCGGCAACAATTTCTTTGACTGTTGGGCGTTCCTTCTCAAGGCCGGGCTCGTCAGACTAGAGCCGAAGGTAAGTAAATGACTTGATGCCGCGGTCGGAAACAAGTTACCAGATGATACCAGAGATCTTTTGTCTCGTGGCCTTTTGCCAGACGAGCCTTGCCGTGATTGATGGCAAACTTCCGTAATCTGAGAATATTCTTTGAAAGGAAAGACAAACGTTGGATGATTGGCCACGCCCAAGGTATCTGGCAAACGATGGAAATCGGACTATTCCGAGCAAATGGCTGTCACTTGAGACGATGCGCATTGAATACTACAGGCACACTTACACAAAGCCATTTTCGAACATGTTCTGAAGCTTGTCCGGGTCACCACCAATCTGTAGCAGATTGAAACATTGACCGAAACTATGTGCGATCATCAGCTCTTGATTAAATCGCTAAAGAGAGGGAGAAAGCTAACGTACGCCATATCGCCCATGAAATCCAGGGAGAACAGGCCGAGCCACATAGAAAGATCGACCGGAAATGAAGCTGATGACACAAGACGGTCAATCAAGGATTCTGCCCGTTTTATCAGCGCATCCTCGTATTCCGCTAGAGAAGCGTTAGTAAAAGCTCGAGACCATATGCGTCGGCGATCGGTGTGGGCTTGGCCATGTAAAGCGAGCAGGATTCCAGGGGCATCGGGATCCCGCCGCGGGTCATAATCTTATGAGTTAAAGCGATTCCCGGCTTAGTAAATGCCAAGATCCAAGGCAAACCCACGTACATCGACCTTTTGAAAGCCCGCCAGGCCCAAGAATGGCTAGAGCAGCGTCAACGTCAATAATTGACAATTCATTTGGGCCTGATGCAACCAAGTGAAGTCAGTAAGGAGTCAGCTTGGGGTCTCCAGGAAACGAAACGGTTCACCAATCCGAACAAATGGTCCATACTGGTCGTGAAGTTCCTTCAAAACTATGTGCTGGAATCCACTCCATTGGACGTAAACACTCCGAAGCTGGGTAATCTAAGAGAAGTTCTTGTTTAGGTCATGCATGTGGCAACAGTGCTTATCAGAAGGAAAACCTTATTCAAAAGGGGTCCAGGATAACCTCCCAAAGGGTGCCAGGGGCTGATGCGATACAAGACGATGGACAAGACGAGCGAAGCCAAAAATATACTGTATACAGCGAAGACCAATTGGAGGTTCACTGGCATGGTTCGGTCGAGTGAAAGGAACACAGCTGGCTCCAGAACCAGCACCAAAATGCAAATCAGAGGATTTCTCGGCTCGTATCTGCGAAAATATAGATGTGTGAACTTCATAAGGTCAGATGCTGTAAACCTGCAAGAACTATAGAGTAGCACATCACATACAATGCCGAGAGTAATCAGTTGGAGGACTGTCAGTGGACACAGCATGACACAGGCCGCTGACAAGACGAGAGAGAACGTGAGAGGGTCTGGGAAGTATCAAGTGCGAGTCGGAGCCGTGGCAATATGATATTTGATCCTTGAATAAGTCTGAGGACTTTTATATTCTTCAAGCACGCAAATGTAGCGTGACCTGGCATCCCCTTGCCGCTGTTGAACAGGCACAAAGCATCGAGCGCTAACAGAAGCGCTTACGCATGTGAGTGTAGTAAATATGATTAGGATAATCTGGACAAGTCTACCCTTTAGGAAAGTGGCTCTGCCGATGTTGATGCTTTACTGAGGGTCCAGATGGAAGAACAACAGATGAAGTTCCGCCCTCCGAGTCGGAACAGTTCCCCATTATATCATTTGATTACCCGACAAAGCCAAACAAGACGGCCGATGATTCGGGTACTTTGGCACATAGCTATGACATCTTACAGTCTTCCTTTTTGAATCGATTCGTTTTCAAGGAGATCCCGTAATGTCAACGAGAATGATCCAAGACACGATGTGACGTGATCTAGGCCTATGGAGAAATTGGCAGCGCCACTGGCTGAAATAGATAGCCATGTGTTTACTGAACTTTCTGGATCAATTAGAAACAATCTTGGTGGAAAGAACGTCAGACGTACTTCACAGCTTGCTTTCTGAGTAATTCTACTGCGTAAAAATGCTGGTGTCAGCACACAAAACAGTGAACGAAGACCGAAGAACGAACCATAATTGACAATGGTTTATAGTAGGCTCTTGAAAAAACATTAATCCCGTAATCCCGTAAATCTTTTACAAAATGCATATTGTTATTACTTGCGGATGAAGGCTCTTCATGATTAAGCGACGCCTTCATCCGACGCCACCCGTGAGATTTCAGTTAACTAGTCAGTCCCCATCATTTGGTTCTTAACTCGGACATATGTGATGACGGTAGAAGTAAGCTCAACGATATCTGCCGCAACAGAAAATGGATCATGAGTATGTATGAAATCTAAATGGAAAAAATCAATCTCCTGACCAATATTGCTGAAGTAGTAATGATGTCCGTTCCTTTCTTATTCCTTTCATGAAGAGTTTCCTAGTCGCGTCACTGATCAATTTTCTGATCAGAAGACAGCGGCTTACTGTCTACCATTTCTTTATCGAGTGGTCTCCGCTAAAACCTTGTGCCTATTGGAGCTCCGCTTGCAGCGCCCTTGTGAGCATTGATTCAACCTGGCAGAGTCGAGCCACAATAGAGCCAGTTTCCGGTCATGACTGCGCCGTATGGTTAGTGCACTCACTCAACGTTGTAAGCTTTCCATTGAAGCTTGGAGCCTGCCCAGGACAATTTGAATGCGAAGATCGCGGAAGGATCAGTAATTAGATTGCCCGGGCCAACAGCAACCCATGGAAGGATGGAAGCAGTGGTCCGGCGGCATAAACTTACCCTTATGTAATAAGAACATTGTCACTCGGAGCAGTCACTGTAGTCTTCCGGATACACTCGAGCACACTTTTTTGGGCTGCTGCATCTTCTTGGCTCAAAGTTTATCAGATTGCAGACAAGGAGGCGTGAGTGGGATAGCTCCAGAATGTGTTCTCCATCCATGCTTGCCAAGACAGTCCGGAGCCCTCGAACTTCCTCAGTATTGAACTTCGGCACGTACCAGTTGCCAACGAAGTATCGCATATCTCAGTCACGCCTCTTCTATGTTGGTTCACTTGTTTGCGTAACGTTGTGGCTTTGAGCGAGCTGGACATCAAATTTTGAAGCACTGTTTGATTCCGGTATGCAGAGCTGCACTTGTAAATAAATAGTAAGTACGTATCAATCCTGCCAGTATTCAGAGTCACAGTGTCCCCGAGGAATACCCGTCCATCTGGAAATTCCAGTCACATACATCCATACACACCCGAATGGCGTTGTCGAGATCCTGGAGAGATAGCATTGCCTATTCGCGCGCGTTCCATCACTTAGCTTGAGGTGCCATATCCCCATTTTTCTCCACAGTTCAAGTAACGGCCTCTCACAGTAACTACAAGAATGCCTTCTATGTGGTTTTCGGAGAAGGTTCCAACACGTTCTCCTCTGGTTCTCTCGCCTCATCCCTGAATCCCTTTATTCTGCTGCTACTTCGTCACAAGTTCTGTACTGGACCGACGTCCACGGACGTGGACTCCCATGTCTGGTTTCGAAAGGCTCCTGCAATTATCCGAACTTCAGTCAATCCTGTTTACGTTTGTATAACGCTGTTCCCTTCATCGCTTCTTGGGGGACAATTTCTTGTTAAAACCGGCCTCTGCAGGAGTCTCGGTGAACGCCGTTTGCTGCAACACCTCTTGGTCAAATTTGGCACTGTCAGTAAACCGCTTGAATTCTTGATCAAGGCGTGCGCGTGATTTAACATTGTTGAATGTTGAATTAGGTACTCCATCTTCCTCCAGATTCGATTGTGACCGAAATCGTGGTCATGATAATAATACTCAAATGGTTCTCAGTCGCATTACTTGTCAACGGGCGACAAGTAAGTCTTGCATGTATTCAATTTGTCTTACCGACCACCTACTTACTACCTATCGCAAGAACAAGGTTCAAGGGAATATATCGGGATCAGCTCCGAAATGACAATGCAACATAGTACATACAACACTTATACATACATAGTATGTATGTATATATGTGAATTATTTATATGCTCTATTGATGTGCCTCGATAAAACCGGTCGACGTGCCTAAGGCACACAGGTCCACCTTCTGTCCGAATGTCATCCGTAGTAACCGGCGTGGGCAGGTCATTCGCCGATTGGTGAACTCGGGCAAATCAATTACCAGAGAAGAGAAGAGAAGACCTGGACCCTCTGACTCATGGATCAGAGTTCGATCACAGAAATGTGTGGCTATGTGCGCCGCGGACGCCACCAGGGAAAAACCAGATCATGCAATCAGCACACTGGACAAGGAGTCTCTGCAAGCAGAGTGGCACGTCGCACTGTAGAAAGACCTTCTGAACAATTAAATTAATTCATGTCGTGTCAGTCGAATGACGAGCTCGATGGGCTACCAATAATAGGATCGGTACACCCGGTCGCAATACCTGCGTCAGTGCTCCAAAGATACGCTGTCAGTGTCAGATGTGGATCCCTTAACGCTTCCTCTGAGTCACTCCTGGGAAACCTGTTGCACTGACGGGCTCACTGAGCAGCACGTGTGCTGATCATCAGATGTGTAGTAATTTTCGAGCAGTACCAACATACATGATATGATTATTGATACCGAGCACCGTGGCCATATCCGACAACTGAACGTGTAACACCATCAAGGGATATCACCAACAGTTGCCAACTACACCTACATGCACCGATGGACAGACAAGAATCGGCTGAAGAAATTATGCCCTGCACCAAAGCTGGGTATCCACAATCGTACGTAGCAGATGAGGAAGGTAATGTCCTAAGACCATCTGTGGCATGAATTTGCCACTAAGATACACCCTACCCCATTCGAGCTCTCCCTCGTTCGGACATCACATGCCACTCGGTCCCTGAGGAGGTTCCCAAGAGGCAAAGTCTTCACTTGGTGGCCGCCGCCGTGGATCAGACGGCGGTCGAACGTCAATGGGCTGAACCATGCCTTCGTCGAGATCCATCTCACCCCACGATTCAGCCACCGGCGGATCCTCCAATGGACTATGGGACGCTTTCTTTGCCCTATCTCCATCCTCACCCCCGGCAGTCAAGTCCTCTTGACCATCGTCTTTATCTTCGTCTCCGTCGCTATCGGACACGATATTCATGTCCTCCATCAATGAGTCACCCATAACGACATCTTCATCTTCATCTTCTCCCTCGCCCTCGTGTGATTGTGGGGTATGCTGTACTGTAGATGAAGAAGCAGTCGGAGCGGTTGATAACTCCCGTGGTCGTTTGCCCGATTTCTCGATTTTCCGAAGTATCTTTGCAATGTACTCCTTGGCGAATTTCTTAATTTTCACCACCTTTTCATCCGAAAGTTGTTCTAGTCGCCCTTCCCTATAACTTGACGACTTCTTCTCCTTGTTCGTGATGATCTGGGTCAACTGTTGAGAACAAACGGCTTTACGTTAGCATATCCAGGACATGGTCACACACACAGCCGAAGAGATGGGAAAGTACCTCCTTCGCATGTTTTTTGAACTGGTCATGATCCATCACTTTGGAGTGCTTCGACATGCACTTGACCACCACAGCGCCGACTAACTTAAGCATCCTCTTCTCCTTCACTGCCTCCTTCTCCTCTTCCGTAAGGGGCCTCTTCGAAACCTTCTGTCTCTTTCGGTGGCCGTGCTCCCCTTTCGACGTCTCGTGTTTCGCAGCTCTCGCAGCCTTGGCCGCCGCTTTTGCTTCTGCTTTGGCAAGTGCTTCTACCTCCGCATCCGCGGTAGCCTTGGCAGCAGCAGCCTCCGCTTCAGCTGCCGCAGCAATCACTGCACGGATCGACTCGCGGGAAAATTCCGCCTTTGACAACTTTAATTGCGAAGCGGGGCGAGGAGTCTCGGCTTGCACGTCAACCACGGACGGCAGCGGTATCCACGCCCCCTCGTCATGTCTGCGGCGATATTGAATGGGCTTTGGACGCCATTTGGTTCGACTAATATCGATCTCCTTCCCTTGGAGCCCACGTCTCTGCTGGAAAATGTATTCATCGTTGTCAAATAATTCAACTTGTTTAACGTCCTCTTCATCATCATCCTGTCAGACAATGAGCGAGGTATATGCCGAGTGTGAGAACAAGGCTAACCGTGATTGCACGCTTGGATATTCGATTGTATAGAGGAAGAGTCTCCCAGTGGGATACCAACTGTGTACCAGGAATAAGACGCTGATTGCAAGCTCAGAAAGAATGACTCACCGATTGGGCCAGCTCTTTGTTCTTGTCGTCTTCCGTTTTAGCAATTGCTCTTACATGCACGATTACATGTGAATCATCGACCTTATTTCGATTCAAGAGCGGCCACGTCGACATACACAAAAGAGCCTAGATTTCCACTCTTAGTGGCGCCACAAACTACCTGTTTAGATAGACATACCAAGTTGATGAGCTCGATGTCAGTCTTATGATCTTCGAGCACGTTGGTCATAAGACTAAAGCCACGTAGTCGCATTATTTGCCGAAGAGCAGCTTGATCTTCCGTCAACTTTTGCTCAGAGTTAGTAGATGTAGCCAAAGAAAAAAATGGCACCGAACACACCTTGATGCGTGTCAGGAGTTTAAGAAGAACCTTGCGGCTTTGAGTCTGCCGTATAGCTTGAATAACCTTTGGAATGTCCTTCTCCACGAGGGGTTTCATCGTCGGCTAAGGAAATGTCGGATTCTAGAGATGACATGCGGTAACTTTTTGAGGCTCACCATGAAGTCGGGGTCGTCAATCTTCTTACCCCTCCTCTTCTTGTTCCCTTTGACTTCCATCAAATCCGCCTCGTCCGTGATACCGAGAGCTGGGATAGTCATCAGTTTGACATGAACTGAAGATGAGTATTTCTAGGGCTTACCATCGAAAACGAGATCGTCCATAGTAGCAGCATCCGTCTGAGTCTTGCCTCCGATGTATCCAACACAATTCGGTTCTCCACAGTAACATGTCTGTGCCTGATGTCTAGGAATGAAAATTGATTGGCATTGGGCCATCCACAGTGAGAACACTCTGACATACCCATATCGATCCACATTATAGTTAAATGTTAGCTCCTCGTGCTTCTGGATATCACGTTTGGCAAAAATGCCCATTCGAACGTGTTGGCCAACAGTCCATCGAGCGACATAGCAATTGGGATTACAGCTGTGGTTGGCAAATCGGCCGATTCCTCCGCTCTTCGTGGCATCGATAAACTTGAGGATTGATATCTGATTAGGAGAGGGAGGAATAAGGCTCGTTGAAGTACACACCTCATCCTTCTGTAACATCATAAAGTAGAAGTGCTCAATTCCCTCTTCAGCGTATTCACGCATTCGCTTCTTGAACGACACGGGGCTGACCACATCTCCAACATATTCGTAGATGAATGTGTCCCTGTTCAACGGTTCGAATCAAGAGTAAACATGGGAAAAATTTTACCCACTTGCGTAGGAAACTCTCAGCACGCAGTCCAAAACCTTTCAATTCCGTCTGGACGATATCGATATTGGCATATTCATGTTTCTGGAAGCTAAAGAGGCCATATCTGAGTACGAGTGTTTTTGCGTACGTAATACTGTGCTCACCGCTGGTTACGACAATGAGAACCACAGCGACAATCGTCTGGTAGGCATTCGACCTGCGTCAATCGATTGATACAATCAGAATCGTGCCCACAGGCAGAGTCAGGATGGTCAGTAGCTGTTGAGCGATGGAAGGCAAAAATCAGTCATATGGGAGCAGGAGCAGACTGAAAAGGATGAAACACCAACCCGGATCGAATATACAATCGCATGTCATGCTCTCCAATGCCTCTCTTGAGCGACCCAAAGATTTGTACTGATAGTTGTTTGCCTCAATCTCATTAAATGTAGCTAAAGCTGCTTCTCGCGCAATGGGCAAATCACCAATGAGCTGCACGACTGGCCGTGATTTCTTCGATGTCATGACCGGATTGCCTGAGAGCGGAGGCGTGGACGACATTGACGCTGTTCCATTTGTGATTGAGGGTGGGGGTGTAGGTGAAGGTGACAACTTGAATTTCTGGGGTGAGAACTCATCGTTCAATGTCGGCGACTGCGACGGCGAGGGTTCATCTTCTGTCTTAGGCTCCTCCTTGATCTCTCTAGGACGAGAGAAGGGTGAAAGAGGTTCCTGCATAGGTTCCTCAGTAATGCCTCGGTCGAAGATGTCTGATGATGGTGGAGGCAGTAATAAACTGGCAGATTCATGTGCGTCTCCAGGTTGGCCGAGTGATGGGCTCTCGCGGTCCTCGCTCTCGACCTTCTGGTTTGAGTACATGCCTATTAGCGGGCTATTAGCGCAGTAGTTCAATGTCGTCGTGCCACTAGCAGGGTTTACGGGCTCGAAACACGGAGTTGGATGTATGTACGGTTGGTCTGAATTCGAAAGGTCAGACTTTGGATTAGGGATGGCGTAAAGGAACCAGAGAAATTAAATATCTGAAATAAGTCAGCAAGATAAAGAAAAAGCTGTGAGTAGCAGGTTAGGCGTGTTCGATGCCAATGAACATGGCCTTCGGATGAAAAGACACAAACACCACACGCTTTCCTTCTCTCCCACCGCCACCACACCCTTTTCCTACTCATAGCCTGACCACCACCGTGCATTACGAAAAACGGATAGAGAGTTCCCATAATCCATGTCGACAGCCAAGTCATCGTCAAAAAAGAGAAAACACGATTCAATATCCTCGGAGGGCGTGGTGGTGAAATTGACTGCTCCGACGTCAGGTGTCGGTCCTCTCCTTGGTGACTCAAATTCCGTGGTACTTTATATCATGCACTCAACAATCCTGCGCCGTAGTGAGCTATCCAGCCCTCCAAGCACCGTCCTCGACCGCCTTCAAATGTTACGCAAACAAAAAAGCTAAGAATGAATCGAAACAGCCGGAAAAAGTTGAGAGCAGCAATGAGCAGGATTTACTGGTTGTAGGAGAGACGGATGACGTCGAGTTTATCTCTAATGAAGGGGAAAGTAAAAAGGCAGCCGAGTCAGGGTGCAGGTGCGGCGTCTATCACGTCTCTCTTTGAATTCTCTCCAATCCGTCCTTCTCTTCAAAAAAATTCAAGATATCTCATAGCTGTACACAACAAGCGAACGTCTACGTTAAGCATAGTCCCGACGGCAAAAACACCACACATTTTAACGAGGACCGTGAAAGCCTTAAAAAGTATACCCGCTTTTGTACCTTCGCAGCATGAGTACAGGCAGGCTAGGAACGTGCTCGGCGAGACATTCGGGACCAAAAAGGCTAAAGCCAGCATTCGTGCACAGGAGCGCAACCGTGTCGATGTCAGTGCAATGGAGGGCGTCATGGATCACCTCCAGCAAGGCATTGACAAGGGTGCGGCTGGACTAATGACCACTGGTGAGACCTTCTCAACGGATTCCCCAACGATCTGACGCGATTCATTGTAGAAGAGGCTAAGGAGGAAGCTGACAAGAATAGGCTTATACCGCCATTTGACGCGACCGCAGTTGACCCTGAAGACAGCTATCCCTTGCACAATATCATACCTGAAGTCGAGTGGAAGGCTCTTTCTATCAGTGCATTCGACCAGGCAGCGGGTCCAAGCGAGAGGAAAGCTCTCCTACCGTTCAAATGGTCGGACTGGATTAACAGCCACGTTAACATGACATATGCCGACACTGAGTCGCCAAAGAGAAGAAGGAGAAATCTGTAAGTCTTCTTTTAACTTGTTCTTGCCTTTAGAACTGAGGATTCACACAACAGAAAGATTTTGCTCTACATTTCTGCAATGTTTGCTTTCCGTCGAGCAACAGAATTCAAAAAGAACATCAGCAAGGACGATCTGACCGAAAAGTTGTCTGCGGTACCTCCCATCATCGTAGATGGCTTGATCTCAAGGTTCACAGAAACATCTCGTGGATCGATCGGGTGTGTCCATCGGTTCCTTGCCTCTTCTACTCGGCACTTACCTGGATTGCCTTGTGTTTCCTAGTCATACATCGACGTCCGCAACACAAACGAAGCTACTTTCATACCTGTTTGCACTATGTTTGAAAGTAGACAATTTCGCGACAGATACCTCTCAAATCGCGCATGATCTGAACAAGCCTACGACCGAGTATGTCCCTCTTTCCCTATCTATATATGTGTCTACTAACTCAAATACTCAGAATCAACACACTTTTCAAATCACTAGGTATGTTGATGGTGGGATTTACTGTTGGCTTAACTCATTGTGATAGGTTGCAAGGTTGGTTTGTTGGGCGACAAGGAACGAGCCAAGTTAGGATTGTCAGACAAGGAGGCGACGGACAAGCGTGCAATTTTGACCGCTCCCCTTGTGTTCCCGAAACCGAGATTGAGGCGAAAATAGTCTTCTCGTTAAACGATAATAGTGGTAATGTCAACCTTTCCATATTTGCAATGCTGTGAACGTTAAGGAGTTCTTGCGCACTTGACCTTTCTTTTGGATTAAGCCTCAACCATCTCTGAATCTCAAGATTTTAGCCGCCGCGAAAGTGTTGTCTACAGTCAAGGTGGTGGCTGTCTCTGACAATCCAAGCTCGGTTTGGTAGTATGCCGCCATAACAGATGCGGAACGCATAATGTTTCTTGAGGTGGAGCTCGGTGCTTTGCACTTGTTAATGGGTACCAAGGTATGTTGATGCCACGGCCAGGTGCAGCACGTCTCAACCGAAGAGTTGTGTAACGAAACAGATGATCCCTAATACTGCTCCTGGGAATGGTAAAATCATCGATAAGGTGCATGCAAAGAGATTCCGATCTGGACTTGCTCTTCATATAAGATCCCACTTCGGCTCCCATGGTGGCGTAACCCGTGAGCGCCTTGAGTGCTGACATCTTCTGTTGGCTAAGCAGGCCACTTATGAACGAAATATGAAAATGCTGATAATAGATTGAAATCATGTACCTTGGTTCTTCAACAAGCCAAGTGTTGGAATACTAGTGCCTCAACCGAGTTTGCGAAAGATTTCAAGTTGGAGAACCAGATTCACCGCCCACAATTTCTCCAAATTCGAACTGAGCATACCCTGACATGCCTAGCGGTTCCTCCACAAAGCTGTACCCGCCTACTTGCATTCCTTGCGAAATTGAATGCACTTTACATGAACGGTGGAATTGACTGACAGCTCCGATAGAACAGGGTAAATTTCTCCTAGAGTCAGAACATAAGTCAGAGTCGGACACTCAGGCTGTTCATATTCCGTAGTTGACGAGTTTGAAGGGCGAAGACGACGCATACAGCCGAGACAAGAAACCGGAACGTAGATAACATAGATATGGAAGAGCGAATAACGAGACTCTGATGCTTGAACATGTCAAATCAGTTGAGACTGCGGTTGGCTGAAGGTTGACTGATTTTCAGACTCAGCAGGTCCATAGCATGTTTTTTGAGAAGGCTATAGCTAGACATACCCGACAATATTACAACAGCTACTACTCTGAATAGATGACTGGGGAAGGAATTGGCGCGTAAGAGTAAAATTCATACACGGCCTCAGGGTACCTAGCACTTGGTGGACTATCCGAGCAGAATCCAGATGAGGTAAATTGGCCCAGACCATCACCCAGGGCTGGCGTCTCTTTCTTATCCTTCAAATGTTTGAACAGAGTCCTAAGTAGCTCCAAAAAGGTCCTCCATTGAGACAATAAATGATTGTAGATCATCAACAACGTTGTTACATCGGCATCTTTCCATCGCGTCCTCACTTGGCACCAAAGGGGCTGCAGAGCTTATTAACCTTCCTGAGAAGGTCTGTATCCATGCCAAAATTAGTAAAGGGACGAAGCCAATGTTGACGACAATTTGTTCTCACAAGTTATACAAGACGAGAGATGTCTCGTTATCCATGGGCAGTAATGGTCGAGACGCCCAAAGCGCTTGGTGCAAACGACGGCGGGGCACGTAGCCGGTGCATGGCAGTACGCAAGACACTCTGAACACCAAATTCGATGGTAAGCGTCGTGTTTGCGTAGTGGGTGGTCAGGTACGGGTTCGCTGGGACAACCACAGGGGATGGAAAAGTGTTCTTCATCGTAGTGCAAACATTTGCAAGGGATACTGGGAGCAGCAGGCATATTGAAATGTGGACGAAGCTGAGTCGGAAAAGAGCATCTGGCAGGATATTTTATAGTCTTACGACCTCTTACGACATGCCAACGATAGAATTTGCCTGCCTATCACATGAGCGGATATGAATTTACACCTGCCTCGAAGGCTGCTGGACTTGTTGATCGATGCCATCCCAGATGAGGCACAGGAGACTCCAGAACGCAATTTATAGATGCGGCCGTGTATTTGGATCCTCGATGACCAGGATAGGAGCTCACCGAGGTTGATTTGATATCTTTCTAGCGGACATGATCGAGCATCGCTGACAGGTCCCCGTCGTTCCAAACACTAAAAGTCTGCACTCTGAGCTTCTCGGTAGTATTAACGGAGGAGATGGGAAGTCAAAATGCGTGTAGGGAATGTATTGTGGGCCAGAAGTAAGGCGCGCCCGTGACGTGACAATCAAATGACCTCTTTCGTGTCATACTTCTCTTCTTCAAGCCCACGAAAAATGGTAAAATCCTCCATCTTTGCTTCAGCCTCCATCGATAGAGTCTCGCGCGTCGGGAGCTACCGTGCAACCTTCATTTGGGATCTTCTCGTGATCGCTGTACATCTGCCATGAGCCCGGATAATCGAGTCGCGGCGTCTCCAGGTCTGGAGTATATCGACTGGATTCGATGGGGCTCGACTAACTTAAATTATGTGACTATATGGAGAGAAAATGCCCCGTCGAAAATGTCTTGTCATATCGACTGCTCCGTTTTTTGAGAATTTGATAGAGGCCATTTCCGACACTGCGAACGGACACTCACGCCTCCAAGGGAGCTTCCATATACGTAAATTCCAGCCCGTAAATATATTAAGAGCCCGTTGATGGTTTCCTAATTCCATCACATGGTAAGCCAATACTCAACTTCTTTATCTTTTACGCGTCTTTCTAGGTATGTCAGGTCGCGGCGACCATTTTGAATCCTGACAGGGACGGCGCTTCGCCCGAGCAAGTTATCCAATAATGAATGACCCAACGTTTTTGAGCTCGGGTTGATCATATCCAGAGGCGAAGAGCGGTTGGACTTGACAAACGTTGTGATTTCGGCTTTGAGCTTTACAGTAGAGGTGTGGCGAGGATGCCGAGGAAAAGGTCAGTGTTAACGCCACATCCTATGCCTTAGTCCCCATCCTATGCTCCTTGTGCCGCTCATCCATAACCCTACTGGAGTGCTTCCATCTTTTTTTTTTTCGGCGTGCTTGACCGTCCAAACCCATGGACATATAACCTGCCAGATTCAGATACAATCCCACCAGTAGATGCCTAGCTCGTTCCTCAATAGTCGTTCATCAGCCATGTTTAACCTTTATTTTGTGAGGTGATTCCATTTGAGAATTATCCTACGCGTCAATGCAACGATCGGTGGATCATTAACGCATCATTGAGGGATATATACTCGGAAGCATACCGATTGTCATCAGAAAGCTGGGCCTTTGCTAAGCCTTCTGTTCCTGCCCGTCGCTGAAACAACGTCCAGACGACGCTGAGATTGATTCATGCATGCTGCGCCATGACGATGGTCGGCCATTGAAAAATACAACCTCAGTCCGTTTCACTCCAAATTGCCGGCGCGCTAATGTGAAATCCATAAGTACGGTTGCATGCTAGACGTCTGAAGCTGCATGGCGTTCTGTGCCCTGATCACGATTTTATGTCAATGTCCAGAACTTGAAGGCGACACGAGGGCCCGCAGGACGGCCTTGAATAAGATGATCTTTATCAGTAACCCACAGTAGCCCCATTAAGAACTCAAAAAAAAAAAGAACGGAAATGCCTAGGTCCGGTTAACTACGGTGGGCCATTGTTTGAATAGAATCCACAAAGGGAAGTTAAGGTCTGGAAGCATATGGAAATTATAAAAAAAGGTCTGAATGACGTAGTCATTGGTTAGTCAATTCGCAGAGTTGCCCAGCATCTCAACACGACCTACGGTAAGTCAATGGCTAACGTTCTTTATACTCTGATAGGGCAGGTTGAAGGGGCTGAACTTGTGGAGAAGAATCCATGATCGACGTTTCTACGTTTCTCCGACCGTACGTGTAATGCCGATTCTTTGAATTCTGTCGTGTAGTCCGAGTCTTCGGATGCTTAACATTGGATAGTTTTCCGAGTCTAACCAAGCTAGGTCATGCTTAACATTTATCGTGGCGGGGCTCGTTGCAAAATGATGCCGTTCACTATATATAGGCTACGCCCACTCACATTTACCGACGCCGCTGTCTTTGAATTGTCGTACTGAGATCAAGGGGCGCGCCGACCCTTTGGCTCGATCTCCGAACAATGGGTTGCCACGCCACTACTGCGCAATTCACTTGGATCAGTCATCTCGTTTGTATGCAAGTTGAAAGTTAGAGCATGCCGGTAGCATTTATTATGCATCGTATCGTTCTTAACTACAGTCCAAGTTTTCCGCCGATCTCCGGATCGGACAGCAGCGCCCGAATACAATCTGCAACTTGGTAATATAGTTCAATATTCAACCTCTGGACGACACCCCGGACCGGTATCGGACTCTATTAGAGTCCACGTCCATTCCGACCAACGTCATCTACTAATAGCTCTTCGAACCTGCTCGTCACTGTCATCCTGTCCAACAACGCTCTGGAATCCGTTGGACGTGGAATTGGAAGATAGGGTCCCCGAAGCGAAGCGTATTTTTCAGGAAAGAGATAACAGCCGCCAGGGCCAAGGGCAGCGATGACCGCCGGCCGCGAGCGATACGGGTGGTTCTCGACGCCACAGTTCGTGTGCATGCATCAGATTAGCCAGAGACGAAGTATAACTTGTATCGGTTTCGTGCCTGTCAGAAGAAGTGTTTAGGATTCCAAGCGATAATAGGAAAACTAGGAAGGGAACGTTTTGGGATGCGCGTTTACTCGGGGTGTGGGTACAAGATCAAAGCGACTGTGCCGACGACACGTCACCGCCGCGGCCGATCACCGGACAACTGCAGGATGGAAAGATTGTATATATAAGAACACATGAGCGCTGGTGATGATAGCGACCGATCCAACTGTTGTTCTAGCGGCTAACCGGGGTGGGGCGCAGTTAGGCCACCAATGCAAAATACTACTACTACTACTACTCGACTCACCGGATCTAACCAATATTCGCATTACGGTCAGTTGACAACTTTTTTGAAGTTGTTTCAACGTTGGTCGGAGAGATGATCGGCGGTGTTTGTATTGAGACTCCGCGACGCGTGCGAGTATTTTTTTTTTTTGAGCGTCCGCGGCTTGCTGGCAGGGAAAGAAGAAATGGTGGGTCCTGAAGAAGGTCACCAGAAATGTTGGGGTCTGATCAATGTTCTGAATATAATTACATCTGATGGTCATGGGAAACTGGGAGCATTTGTGAGATATGTATTCTAGTAAGTAGCGCAAGTAAATTGGTATATCGAAAGAACACATTATTGGATCTTTCGAATGATATATTTATATATATATAGGGCTTCTAGGCTAGCTCATGTGGCAGCACAATCCAAATCGAAGACTGGAAGCACAGAACGGCGACCTCTGTCAGAAAAAAAATCCGGGGAAATGAGCGAAGCATCTAGAACAAGCCGTGTGTACTGATTTCCCCGTTGGCATGGGTGGAGGTGGCGTTCTTAGATGGGACCTGTAGAGCTTTCCATTCTGAAGAACCTATTATAAGTGAGAGAAATCAACCGAGAGGGTCGGTTGTTATGGAGGAGTGAGGGCTTAGAAAATGGTTCGGGGTCGGATTGGGTCAACACGTCATAATCGCTTTTGGTCTATGGATCTCGGCACAATGTACGATATATCTACAGAACCGTGACCTCTTTACACCAAATTCAAACATTGGAAAGAATTTCCAGTCAACGTGAACCCCGCCACCGATGTTGTATAGCTTAGCACAAGGGTCATTCTCAACAAGCAAACTCGAGCATAATCCCCAATTTTTCTTCCTGTGACTCATCAAACCCTCAAGCTGCTAGCCGTAGAAAAGTCCGCAAAGTGAAACATTGATTGGTTCGTTCAATGCACTAGAATTCAGGATGGCTGTATTCATGAAAGGAAGGTGCGATGCAAGTGGCCGTGCGCCGAGAATGTCTTGAAGAACGTTCCAGTGAGCCAATCTTCGGGGTGCGACCCCCTCTTTTGTTGAGTTTGGAAGGTTGACTCGGATAAAATTATAACGATAGACCACTGCAGGGTCATGCCAGCCATGCCTCACGGCGTTTCCATTCAAGAAACCATGCTGTTCGGAGTCGTTTCACAAGAGTTTTCTTGGGTATACTTAGCTTCCGAGTAAACGCGAGTGTCCGATCGATGGCTTGAGCAGGCGGGTCTGAAGACGTCACAGCTTGTAATTTATGAGAAAGCGGAGATTTGATAGTGAGAGGCTTTGGTAGGATGTGAGTGAGATTCGGTCTCGTTTAGTGGTTCGTGATTTGGAAGATGTGTCTGTGGAGAATCATGGTGGTGATGTCCCCCGAGAATGACTTGAAGCCGCGGCCCGCTGTCAGTCACATCAGAAATCAAGGCGCCGCCCGCTAGGCGACCGACTCCATCTCGGGTCTTCAAAGTCATCCTTCCATTGTGGGATGCTAACGCTCAAGTCCTCAAAAAAATCATTTCAATTCAGGGGTGTGTACATCGTGGTTTACGAGAAAAAAGGCATCGCACCCCTAGCGTGCACGGTCGATAGAGATGAGTTAGTTTCCAATCCGGTGGATTATTGATCCCTCAGAGCGAGGCACTTTTCAAACTTTGACTGCCAATTAAATCCGAGCTCTTGGGGCTAGTACACATGTTGGTGACGTCGAGTCTTTACACTGCTTGTCCGACTTGTCGTGAGTCAAGGGGTAGAGTGTGTAGGCATTGGGCCCTTGACATGGATGCGTCATCGACGTCAAATTAATTTCTATCTTCGTCTTGGCTTGCTAAAAAGACTCTGGAGGAATATTCGCCACATGCCCGAGTCGAACGAGCGTGCGCACAGAAAAGATGGGTCGAGTGAAGAGCAAAGACACTACTATCATAAGCACCAGATGGTCGGGTGTGCGAACATGCGAGCATACATAGTACCCTCGGTCAGGGAAAAAAAAATTGATTCACTTTTATATATACTCTAGGCTCGAAACGAAAGATGGAAGTATAGTGTGCCTGTTCGGTTTGTGCGAGCGCGTGTGAGAGGTTCACAGGCAAGAGGGGACGGTGCTGGGCTGGACAGGTAGAATGGAAGTAGGGTGTTCTTCCATAGATGAAGAGCACGGTAAGTTCCGAGAACATACTACTACTGCCGGTTTCCAGGGATCAAGACAGGAATTGCGAGGGTATATTATGTAGTGGGGTTGGAGAGTGGAGGAGGAGGAGTAGGCAGGTTAGTGAGAATATTGTCCAAAGTGCTAAAAAGCATTAAGCATTCCTCGATGGTATCATGACTATGAGGGCAGTGCAGATCCTGACGACCATCTGATTCGTTGATGGAGCTCGAGGTGTCGTCGTTCAAGGGTGGCGAAATTGTGGCCACATATTTGCCACGTGCTCTGAGCAGAACAACAAGATCAAACACCGTTTCACAGCGTAGACAACGGCGACACCGACGACGACAGCGACAACGACGACGACAGCGACGACAGCAACGACGCCGACGACGCCGACGACGTGATTCCTAGACAAGGCGACAAGGCTGATGTATATGTAATACACTTGATGGCAGCACTGAGCACCAGCAACCCAAACGCGTCTTCGTCTTCGACTGCCAAAGTCTCCCGCTTGTCCACGACGCTCAAGGCGTTCAAGTTTAGCAACGCCACCACCAGCAAGCCCCCGCCCCCGCCGCCCAAGGACGCCACCTATTACACCTTCCCCCACAACCGCTCCTTTGTCTCCCTCCCGACGTCCCCAATGAACCCGATGCACAGGAACAGGTCCACGACCTCATTGTTGTCCGGTGTGCCCTCGTTGCGCTCGTTCTCTGCCACCGACCCTGTGCCGCCCGTCCCGGCCCAGCCGCAGAAGAAGAGGGGGTTCTTTAGGTTTGGGAAGAAGAGCTCAAAGAGTAGCAGTGTAGAGTCGAGCACGAGCACGCCGGCGGAGGACGACGGTATCTCGCTGCCCTGGAATTTCTCGGTGCGTTGGCATGTTCGTTGGTTTTACTCGCATGCTCATATCACGCCGTCTAGCACAATATCCACGTCGACGAAGGGTACATTTATTCATGTTTGTTTTACATTTTTATTTTTACTGACACGGTCACAGATTCATGGGGATGCCGCCTTCATGGACGGTCAGGCTGGCCAATGAAGGCTTCACCGAAGAAGACATTGCGGAAATCCAAAGAAGACGCCACGCCGGGCGGTCACCCTACCTCTACTCGCCCGCCTCCAGCCACCAGGGCTCGTCCATCGGATCGCCGTCGCCTCAACCGCCCAGATGGCCGTTCCACATCCCGACCGCCTCTCCGCCTCCATCCTACAACCTCTCGGGCCCGACGGGCTACCTCCTTGAGAAACGCCCCGAGTCCCATTTGCGCAGCGTCAGCACCGAGTCCACCATCTCTCACCCCCACAAACCCCCTTCGTCATTGTCTCTCATGACATCCGCCTCTGTCTCTCCACCGCTCCCTACGCCTACACTTTCTCCTTCCACATCCACGTTCACTTCCACCTCCACCAGCACCACCTCATCACCGCCTTTGACCTCATCACCACCGCCCACCTCGACGCCATCCTCATCACCTTCTACACCCCTAACCCGCTCCTCCACCACCTCGGACACCGACACAGACACCGACACGCTCCCCAAGCGCTTGACGGCGCTCCCGCCGCGGCTGTCACTGCACAAGTCAAAAGACAGCACGGATCTCTCATCCTGGGGCGAGGCGCTGCTTTCCGGGGTGGGTGTGGGTGGGTATGGGTATGGCGGGGGGACAAGCGGGAGAGGGGTGTTTGCGAGTGCGCAGGAGGTGGGGATACAAAGTAAGAGTGTGGAAGAAAAGGGGGAGGAGATTACGAATATGGATTATTATGAGAGAGCTGTTGAGGAGAGGAGGGCGAGTCAAGAGGCGCAGGTGAGGGTGAAGGAACAGCAGCAGCAACGACAACAAGCGCAGGGAAGGAAAGGAGCGAATTTATCGCCGCTTCAGGTTGATGTGGGGTTCGACGAGGAGAGCGGTGGTCACGAAGATGGAGCGGGTAAAAGTGCAAGGGGAAGGGAAGAGGGCGGTGGAGACGAACCGTCGTCGTCGATCGTTGAACCGGCTGTGACGGCGCGGTTTGATCCTGGTGCGACGAGTTGGGATGGGGAGGGGGATGATGAAGATGTAGAGCGCAGAGAGGAAGAGCAAGGTGAAAGGGAAGTACACCGCACCTCGCCGCTGTGGGACGACATTGAGGGTCTTTTGAGGCCGCGAGAGACGCTGACAATGAGAGGACAAGAAGGGAGGAGAGAATCGAGCCGGAGCAGCACGAGCACGGTCCTCGCTGAGCCTGCGACGATTAGTGTGGCAAGAAACGTCAGTGTCGTGCGGAGAGTGGGGAGGTATGTTATTGGGAAGAGTCCGGTTGTTGAGCGGGGGGAAGAGGAAGAAGAGGCCGATGCGCAAGCTCGGTATCAGTCTTCGACTTTGTCCGTGGAGAAGGACCTCGAAAAGGACAGTCAACACGCACAACAGCAGGCGCAGGCTCAGACTCAGAAATACACGCACAAGGATAAAGCGGGGCCGACGCCGCCTTCGTCGTCGTCGTCGCCGTTGAGTAGTACGTTTGAATCTGAGGAGGAGTCTGGGTCCGGGTCGGGGAGCACGAGTAATTCGGGGAGCACGCCTGTTACGGATGTCGATGTTGAGGGGGGATTGGAGTATTATTGGGATGGGGGTGGGGGTGAGACGGGTGTGCGGGAGAGGAGAAAGGAGAAGGAGTGGCGCCCGGAATCAGAGGACGAAGAAGCGGAGGAGGAGGAGCGGAATCAGGCGCAGAACATCAATAGCGAGCCACTGACGCGTCCGCGGATCGTTATATCTCCCGACGACGCCCCCTCGCCCCCTCTCAGATCTCTCCCCTTCCCTACCTCGGTCCCTGCCCCATACACCTCCCACCCCACCCCACCTCCAATCCCGATTCCAGTCCCCACACCCACACTATCCCCCTCCCTCCCAACCCCGATCCCAACCCCGGCCCCCCTCTCCCCATTCCAGCGCTACCGCGGCTGGCTCTCCAGCGTCGTCGAGCCCCTCTCGCCATACATCGACGACGCCGTGGACCCGCGCTCGTTTTACCTCGATCTGCAAGAGATCGCCGAAGGCGACTCCGGGTCCGTCTACGCCGCGCGTCTCGTGCCGTCTCCCGATATCGAGCGGCTGCGGCTCCCAGAGGACGTGAGGAGATCGGACTGGGATGATCTGCGGAACGGACGGACGACGGTCGTGGCGATAAAGAGTGTAGCGATCGTGCCGAGTGGGTCGTCGTCGAAGATTGGGGATCTAGAGAGGGAGTTGGGTGTTATGCGGACGTTGAGAGAGGGAGGGTACCATGAGAATGTGTTGGGGATCCAGGCGGTGTATGTGGATCTTGTGGAGGATGCGTTGTGGATTAGAATGGAGCTTATGGAGAGGAGTTTGGCGGATGTGGTGAACCTCGTGCCGAGTGGGTTGGTTCTTGGCGATAGGACGGTTGCGAGGTTTGCGAGTGATGTGAGTTTGAGTTTTTTTTGTTTTGATTTCGTGCCTTTTGGGGCGGTGCTGATTTTTTGGTGCATGTAGGTTTTACGGGCCCTCGAGTTTTTGCAGCGTCATCGGATTGCGCATAGAGATGTGAGGTCGGATAATTTGTTGGTTAATAGTCAGGGGGTACTCAAACTCAGTGAGCGCTTGACATGTAGATTTCTCTATCGACCAGGACTGGCTGACTTGATTTCCTCGTACACAGCCGACTTTTCCAACGCCATCCAACTCCCTCCAGAATCATCGACGAGCTCCGATCTCGTCGGCGTACCATACTGGCAGGCGCCCGAAATACGATCGTACGTCCTGTCCCCCTTCACACCAATTCATCGCCTGACAATAGATATACCATGCAGACCTCCATACGACGCGCTCAAAGTAGACGTCTGGTCTTTGGGAGCTACGGTCTGGGAAATGGCAGAGGCCGAACCGCCCTTTGCGGAGACGCAGCAATTCGCAGACCGTTGGCCCCCACTGAGCAAGCCTCAGTTGTTCCCGCCTGCTTATCATGAGTTCTTACGGCTGTGCTCTGAACCACCTGCAACGCGGCCGTCGCCTACTGAGCTTACAAAGGTTTGTCGCCTGCCTAATCATGTCTGCTGTGGCGTTTGTTGCTTACTTTCTTCGTAGCATCCATTCATCAATAATGCGTGTGGACGACAGGTTATTATTCAACTCATTTCTCATTGTATGACAATCGAGCAGGCTCTCCTCGAGGGTGATGTTAGTCGTGGACCTATCCAGGAATGATCTTATTGACTTTTTTTTTTTTCATCTACTTATTTCATTTACTTACTCATCATACCCACCCCGTGCTAATATCTTATTCCATTGATAACTCTATTATATTTCTCTAAAAAAAATACCTATTCCTATCTATTCTTCATTTGCTTTTTTCTTTCACGACAATCCATCTATGTTCCCTGCTACGCTTTCCACGGCATCTTTCAACTTGAAAGACTCTCTTACGACCATGTCATTTTCGTCCTCTGTACACTCTGCAATGAAAGTCGACGTCTCCGCGGCGAAAGCTGAGGAAAAAAAAGGAGTCAGCCAAACGGTCGCAATGTATTAGAGACAGATACTGACCGAGCAGCTTGCCCCCATGCACCTGCCAGAGCTTCGTGGAGCAGCCAAGTGCAAGTAAACGCACCCTGACGTCTTCTGAGCGCGTGTGCATGAGGACGTCGAGGTTGATGGACTTGAGAAGCATGTCATCCGTGACACACTCCACAAGTGCGACGAGGGAGTCTTGCAGGGCCGACTTGGCTTCCGTGGGAGACTTGATACAGACGGGGATCTGTTGGATGAGCGGAGACGCGATTTGGCGCAGTCGGTCGTCGCGCCAGAAAGCTATATGGATGGTACGAATGAGGGATATGAATAACAGATCAGCTGATCAAGGGTATGTTGGACGTACCCCCGTCGTCGTAGGACAAGCTTTTTGTGATTGTCTCGATCACTCCGTCCCAAAGGGCCTGATTGTCGGATGCGTCCGTCGCATAGGACTTGAGGATCTCGACAAAGGGTGTCAATAGGAAGGACATGTAAGGATTCATCAGTCCCTTGATTTGAATTCAGGTAAGACGGAGAAACGATGCAGGGACATGAGGTCACTTGCCTTGAAGAAATCAAGAAGAGCAGTGTATGTACGGCAGAACGTAATCTTCTTGGAACTGTCATCTGTGGAGGCGAAGAATCAGAAACGATCCCGAGGAATAAATAGAAAGTGAATATCAATACCAGGACCGTTAACAAAGGCCCAATCGTATAGGCGCCGGAAAAGGGGCCGGAACGCAGCCTCATTCAATTTGACGACGAGTTCCTGGAAAGCCAAGATCGCCCGAGATTCGGACTGAGAAAGCAGATCCCCAAGTCAGTACAATACCGCTCAACAAATAAAAACTAATAATTACATCTGATCCAGATGCCTGGGCTAGATCAAAGGCTTCAAGGAAGACCTTGAATAGAGAGCGAAGATGTTCCAATATCGCTGTACGAGCTGAGCTGCGCAATGTCCTTGCAAGTATGTCGAAATATGCGACGAAGCGCTCCTGTTAATTGCCATCAACCAAACAGAAAAATAAGGGACTGAAAATCGATCTCACTATCCGAAGGGAAGCCGTAAATGAGGTCCATAGATCAATCAATGCTGGGAGAAGAACATTTGAAGGTGCACGTTCTGCCAGTGCTTTCACGAGGCTGAGCATAGCAGGGGATCCCGCATTAGATGTCGATACGCAATGATCCATATGAAGCGTAACAATCTGGGTGACCTCACGAGCTCCCCAAAACGTTGGGATGGAAGTGAGAAGACCATGCAGAACCGAGTAGGCATCTTCCGTAACGGCTAGATGACCCATTGGTCGAATAAACAAACTGCAGAGATTAAAGGTGTACATACCAGAAGCATCTTCGCGTATGATGGCCACAGTTTCGGTAACAATGTCACGGAAATGAGGAATGATTCGTGGTCCGAGTTTAGTCCTGGTTGACTGTTAGAACATAACAAAATCCTTCCAATGTTTGTTACATACGGAAGAGGCGATAGAGCCGACAACGCCGCAGCGGTAGCAGTACGCCCTCGAATAGAGACCAAAATCAGGGGAATGGCTTCTGTCAGGCTTGACTCTTCGCCAAGGCACATGGATAAGCCTATAGACCTCAAAGCCTTATACGCGGCCCGAGTGAGTGATTCGTTTATACGAGACGTTAGAAGGCCACGAATCAAGTTGATTATCTTAACAATAGTCGGAACAGCAGTCTGGCGGGTTTTCTCCGTGACTTGAGAGAGACGCTCGCTGAGTAGATCCAGAGCACCACTTTGGACCTGAAAAGAGGTGAGAATTAGAACCACAACGATCTATCGACCTTCTTACTAGTTCGTCTCCAGATTCCATCATCGACAATACTCCGTTGATGAAGTCCGAAGCCGCCATAATGCCAAGTGCTTTGTTCAGGCATGTATGAGCAGCCAGACATATCTCGTCAACGTTTCGGTCGGGGTTCGTGCCGACTTGCAGAGCCGCCAGGGATATGAGTGCCGCTACAAGGTTACTGAGCTCCTCCTTAGAAGCAGTAGACCCAAGAGACTTCAAAGCGTTGCCGACGAAAATAATGAGAGCCTGGGATCGGCGGCGCAAAAGCATCGATGGCGGAGTGTTTGACGCGTCCTCCCTAAGACTTTGTGTTAGTGGCGGGGTACTCATAGTGAAGAACCCCTTACGATGAAACTTCCAGAAACGTCGGGTCGACAATTTCTGGATGGAGTATGTGACTCGCAAGACGCTTACTTTCATGTAAAAGAGTCGTAAGGATCTGCAAGACTGGTAAGCTCGTTGTATGAAGAACACATGGAGACACACACGCGAATTTGCAATGACGGTGACGTATGATGAAGCACGGATGTCGGCAGGGAGAAAGATGCTTGGATTTCTCCTGGATCTTGCTTGATAACCCTGTTCGCAACCTTCTCGACCAGAAGCATGCACACCGGTGCAAGGAAATCTTCAGAACCCAACACATCGACAAGATGAGCAAAGAAGCTGTGAAAGACTCATTAAACGGGTGAACCATCAGAAAAGGATAAGGACGAACTTGGTTCTGCGATGACGCGGGATATGATTGGCAGCATCTGTAAAGACCCTGAGAAAGTCTCTGGAACCAATGTACAAATCTAATGTTTGAGAATGCGAGCGTTTAAGCGATGCGACCATAACTGGAACGATGCTGTCAACGGTCTAGAAAAAGTATTGAAGCAACTCAAACAGTCACAAAAACTAGATGTACCTGTTGTACCACCTTGAAGCTGTACGTGTCATCTCTATGGAAAACGTTTGAACCCATAAACGTGAATACGGGCATGACATGATGAAGCACGGAGTCTGGCGCTAATCGAGCCAAATTCGCCATTAGAAGTAAGGCTTGATGGAAAGTCTGGGGATTATCGGAAACTAATACTGGATATGAACACTGGATATCTCATGCGGAAACAAGATCAAAACGTGCCACGGATGAGTTCCACAAGAATCTCTAGCCGAATCACGCTTGGTGTAAGATTAGGAATTTCCTGAAGGACAAGACATATTGAACCATGGAAAATTCAGATTTAGCAACCCACTCACCTTGACTTTGGTCGCAGCATTCTCTATAGCGGACATTAGAAGCTGCTCCACATAATTTACGTCAGTTTGAGCAGCAGTGACCGACTGGAGTACACGATTGAGAGTCTCAAGAAGATTGGAGATGAGATCAAGGGACCCCGGTAGTGATCGCGCTCCTAAAACTTCTACGAAGAGACCAAGGCGAGGCAACGTGTTTTCAGAAGCACTAGAAACACAAAGCTTCAATTTGAAATTGGCTGTCAGTGACGGAAATTAACGCACTAAGTGGTTTTGGCGCGTTTTGTTGCAGGCTGGGTATTCACATCAGAGGTAGGTTGAAGGGATCCAAGGATGTGGATAATCAAAGGTACATCTTCGACGAGATGAACCAGCAGCTGTTTGCAAGTAGTATACTGTCACGTGTTAGCAAGAGGCCAGATCACCCCCACGCTGAGCATAAACTCACAGCGTCTGCATGCTGTGTCCCAAGTTCCAACAGCAAATTGCACAAGGATATCTTGCGCTCTATACTTAGGGCAGAGAATAGCCCGTGTTCGAGGAATCGAGCGATAATTTTCTGAGAGGACAGCGGAGCATCTTCAAGCATATTAAGTAGTGCAAAAGATTTCAATCTGGGGAAACATACTGGGTGCAAAGTGGAAACGGACGACAGAGATATAGACATCCCATACTGTACTCTTCTCCTCGTTGAGGTCCTTCGCTACCGAGGCGTCGAAGCACGACATGACGAGGTCGGTCAGATCACGCAGCATAGCATCTCTCTTCTTGGAAGCCAACAGACTTTTAATGGTCGGTAGCAGAATCTCTGCCTTCGCACTATCGGAGATGGCTTCAATGCTTCTGAGCAGCGAAATCTGGGCGGGGGGCAACGCGAACGCATTGACATGCGAGACGATGAAGCATAGGACACGATGCTTATATCTGATGTTACAAGTCAGTAATCGGTGAAGATCAACGAGCTATGTAAGCCCGTCCACTCACTCCGCAATCTTCTTCTTGTCGATTTTATTCCTTCCGAGATGTTCCTGGTGGAATACTTTGATGTATTCGGCTTCGTGTGCGATATGATCTTTACGTTCCGTGAGAGCATCCAGGTAAGTCTTCAAATCGTCGCGATCCAAATACTGGAGCTGATCTTTATATCGTATGATCAGAACAAAGGGCACGAAATACATAGAAATGACAACGCACTGTCACTCTTTCCGTAGATAGCGTCGAATCCATAGACCTTTGTGAACTTGCGCTCTGCCAGATGACACAAAGTAGAGATGCAAGTCAAAGTGATATTGCGTTGATCCACGTTGGGGCTCTGCAGCGCAACAAGCAGAGAAGGTAGAATAGTCTGGAAGTCAACACCATCATCCTCTTGTAGGTGAGCTTGTAAGAACGCAGCGGCGTGATGCAAAGCCACCGTCCGAAGGTTATCAAGGTTTTCATCGGTATCCAACGAGCTTGTCCATATTCCTGCCAAAAAGGCCAGTGCATCACTTTTGAGATTGATAAAAAGTGATCGGAGGACGCTGGTGGTAAACACCGGCACAGAGTTAGACACGTTCGCCAGCTTGTAAACCTTGCGGATCAGCTCCACATAACGTGAGCCTCGTTTGTCGGAAGGCACCTAAGATATATATATTAGTAAGTCGATCCAGTAAGAGGACTGAAACTTGCATTGGAATTGCCAGATAGCCAATTCAAGACAATACCAGTCGGGCGTGGTATAGAAGACAGCAGTGCAACGATCGCAAGCTGCAGTCGCTGGAGTGTACTTCTGCTGCTTGGTTTCGTTACGACGACTTTGAAAAATGCACCTTCATTGTCCGAATTCTCAGATTCTTGCGGTAAATCTTCCATCCCATCAAGTTCCGCGACATTGATCATATCCAATATTCGGTGACCAGCCTCAACTTGGTGTTCGCCAGACAGTTCTGTAAGAAGAGCTCGAGCGATGAGATAACCCAAGACTCGAGTGTGAGGATTGCCGTCCTTCAATTTCGCAATGAGGGCTTCTAAATGAGCCTGGTAGTGATTGGACTTCAAGATGTTCCCTAATGAGCAAGAAAAATCAGTTGACTTCTGAGTCTAACAAGGAGGAGGAACCTACGAGCAATGCGAGAAGAGAAAGCCGCGTTGATAGTGTTCATCTTTTCAACGGCATCAGCAGTCTCCTTGGCTCGCTCCTCAGCGACAAGAGAAGTACATCCTACAATCCACTCATGATCTCCAAGAGACTTTTGAGCTGCAAGAGTATCCCAAACAACTTCCGCACTATGCTGCCTGGGTTTCGAAAACAAGAGGAACGGGAAAATAACCTTTTGGAAGACATCGTCTATACGGGGTTTATTCGCAGGGCTAAAATGTGTAGCCAAGAAAGTAAGATGTGATCTGAGGAAACTACGTTTCGGTTTAGATCCAGGGGCAGTTAAGATGGTCGATAGATAGTTTATATATGTCTCCGCGTCGTTGGATAAAATTGGGAGGATAGCAGATGGCTGGCTGTAGAGGGCATCGATGACGTTCTGATTTGTGTCTTGAACGCGGGCCAATAGGGCGGAATGGATGGATTGCTGAAGAAGTGTGCTCAGAAAGGGCAGAGCATAACATTCAATATAGACTCACTGTATCCTCGGAGGAGAGGCCTGACTGCAAAAGGCGGCCCAGGAGATCAGTCGCCGCCGTCGCACGAACCTTGGGATCAGCATTCGTTGAAGCCAAGACCATGTCGATATTGTCCCCGCGGCTTGAACTTTGATCAATTTTTTCGACCTGGGGACTGTAAGTCAGCAGAGAAGTTATAAGGAGTCTTATGTTTACTCACAACTGTGAGGGAGATCCTGAGCTGATCGACGATTTCTTGTTCAACGTCCTCTTCCTTGACGATAGTATCCATAGATTCCTGGAAGGTATTTGGGTGACGCTGCTGAATAACTACAAGTAGACGCCGTGCTGTTGTCGCTTCTGAAGTGGCATCCGTAGAAACGACAGACCGAATTAACTGAAGAGAGGACCGTCGAACGACGATTTGAGGAATTTTTGGCGTGGCGAGTAAGGAATCGATTATTGAAACTGCCTTATCTTCATCTAGGCTGCTGTAAGAGTGAGAGATTATTTGATTACAAGAGTACTAGGACGAACCGTAGTAGAAGACCAGGTATTAGTGGATTAAGAATCTTTTCAGCTCCAATCCAAATAGAAGCATTTCGTAGTTCTTGTTCAATGTTTCTATTTGAAAAGTCGTTAGAATTCCTCAGATAACGGTGAATATACCAACGGTATGCGAAGAATTGCTTTCAGTGTAGCTTTAGAGAAAACCTCTAATTCGTCTTGTGGTTCGCAAACAGACAGTATAGCATTGACGTATTGTTGAGGAAGAACGTTCTCAGCACAAGTAGTCATTGCATTCAGAATGGCGCTGAGTGCAGCCGGCGCGATGCGACATTTTTGGGAGAGTGCAGCGAGAAGAACATAGGAGCCAAGCTAGCAAAAGGTCATCATCAATCAAGCTCACGTACACATATCACAAGATAACATACGATAGCATCCTTCATTGGGGGTTCGGTCTGTAGAGGTTCTAACAACGCCGGCAGTAAATACGCTACAGTTCCTTCGTCTAATGCCTTGCTCCTGGATATGAAATCGTGGAGACATGCGGCGTTGAAAGCCAATAGGACGCGATGCGATCGCTTCTCTTTCAAGGCAGAAGGGAGGAGTGCTGCAACGAAGCGCGATACGTCCGTGTTACGTAGCATTTCAGTGACGAGCGACATCCGAGGTAAATTTTGTGCGGCAGATTTGAAGGGGAGGAGGAAGCTCCAGGTAGAATTTTGTCTATAGATAGGTGAGAAACTAAAAGCTGATCAAAAATCTTTTGACGCACTTGATATGCAGTATTGATAGCATTTTTGTAAAGTGTGGTGATTCATGGTACGGAATGAAGAGGAGAAGGACAGGTTCGACATTAAACTCGTTAATTCTTCGGTAAATATACTGTAAGCCTACATGAAGAAGGTAAGTTCATTGCCACATACCTGAACCTCCTTACAAGCCACTCAAGTACTTTCCCCGTAGGTGCCTCCATCACATATGGCCCAAGTAAACCAAGAAAGGCCGCAATCCCTACGTCCAACTCTACATTCGCTTCCAACGGCAAAAGTGTTCGATCCGTCGCTTTTGCATATTCAGAGAATAGTTGATCTTCATACTTCCTCAACTCAGGGTTAAGCAAAGCCAACTGTAGCAACCCATTGACACCTAGCGCGTGGATAGATTCCAAATCGTGTTGGTCGGCCTCACGACCAGTAAATAAGTAAGATTCCGCTTGTTTCCGACGAGACCTGTCGACTAGTAGTGCGGCATTGAGAGAAGCATTTTGCGCAAGTTGCGCAGCAAGGCTCGACATGAGTAGCTTGCTTGATGAAGAAATTCGCTAAGGCTGGCCTCCACGAAATTTCAGGCGTTGTTTTCATCTGATGCGATTGAAGGGTCTTGCCACACATCGTCAAATCAATGCCTTAATGGGTTTCCCATCATTCTATCCACGCCTCACAATAATGACAAGCTCCAACTTGCCCCCTCGGGTTGAAAATGGGGTCTTTTCAGTTTCTTCATCGGTTTTGATTGACGCGCCAAGGGAAAAAGTCTGGCCCGTCTTGCTGGACTTTCCCTCTTACAAAGAATGGTGAACACCATCATCATGACCCTCACTCCACCTCATACTTTTCTGAGCATTTGTCGCAGGAATCCATTTGTGTATGTTGAATCAAGTTTATGTTCCCCGTGCTGCATCTTATACATTGCTCAAGTCGCCGTCTAACCATAACAGACAAGTCGGGAAACCCTCTACCTGACCAAACACCCGCAGAGGGCAAATACCTCCTCATCGCCTCCGTCCACCTCCCACCAACCATGGAAGAACCCGGTTGGTTTCAGACATACTCTTCTTGGGATATTATCACAACCGTGGACCACGAGAATTATTGCATCACTTGGACAAGTATTGCGTTGCCCAAGTTTCTTCTACGTGCTGACAGGTGGCAGTCGCTGAGCGTGGTCGATGGGAAGACGAAGTACGAGACAACAGAAGTGTTTGGAGGTATTGTTGCGCATCTCGTCAAGTTCTTTATGCATCAGAAGCTTGCGCTGGGTTTCAATGCCCTGGCGGAGGGCCTGAAGAAACAAGCGGAGAAACTCTAGCTTCGATTTCTGTAGGGTGCGACGCCTCTCAATATTGCCCATGACCTCTCATTTACGCTATTCTATGTCTTGTGTGCCATCCAGTTTTCTTAATTGTTTTGTCGTCATGTTTTGTCGCTGGAAGTTCATTGCGTCTTTCTCGTCTTTGGCTTGACCCGCTCGACGGTTTGAAACTGTTTTTTTTTGATACCCTTCCTTCCGATATGTACAGATCTGCATATACTCGCATGAACATAGGCGAACATAGGCAGATGGTCAATTTGTCCCGTTGTGGAAAAGATTCTCCCGTCTATCTTGGAAATACATGTCAATCACCCTGTTGTGTCTTCTATGTTCAAGCGAGTTACAATTGGTTTGTTTGGCTATGTCATCGCTCTCCCAACTATCTATTAAGGGAGCCATCAATATCAAGATGAATATATTCTATCAACTTGTTAGGTCTTACTGTCCGTGGATCACTTCACAACATTGGAAAATTACGAGGAGGGCATGTCGCGGCTAATCGTCTCATGCACCGTCTACAACTGCAGCACTGCAAAGTAACAACTCGCACAAGGCAGACCTGATGCAGCTGGGGCCGTGAGTACGCCACGATACTTACTCGAACTCTATCGATTATCAGACGCGCTGACCTCACCGTGGCCGGCATCAACACATGACCGCGATCCAACGTCATCACTTTGTTCCGCCTGTGACGTACCACACGTCGGAAACAAAAATCTAGCTGGACATAGGCGGCTTCCTTCTGATCCCATTGTCGAAATAACTTGATCGTGGCAAGATGCGTCAGATTTATGACCTCTGCAAGGACATTAAACTGGTACTGTGCACGGTGGAACTTCACCCATGCCAGTCCGATACTCTTCTGCTTCTCGCAGCTTAATCTCTTCCAATCTTACTTCTGTCGCACTCTTGGGTCGTCCTTTCCGCCGAACACCTCGTTCCTGCTCTAGTTCTTCATCAAATCTTGGTAGCCAGACATCCCTGACGAGAGAGTGAAGCTCAGGGAG
>JABAKA010000017.1:50468-91561 GCA_018857285.1 Termitomyces sp. Mi166#008
ACCGAGTCGCTGAATCGCTTGCTCATCAAACTTGACGGTGTTGAAAGCTGGGGTAACCCCACAGTGCGGAAGAGTCGTCGGCGCATTGTTGGAGAAGTGGAACAAGAGGCAAATCGCGTAGAGACCTATTGTAAACAAGCCTGGACTGCCCATGTCGCGGATACAGAACAATAACAAGAACCTTATTCCACAAATATTTAGATCTAACAATTCAAAATCATCCTGAGCCTTAACTGAAGTTGCCCCTCATCTCGTCAAGCATGGGATCGGAAGAATGAGAACGTGCGCATAACCGCGTAATCAGGTCGACAGTAAACTTTACCCAGACCCAGCCAACTTGATATACACTCCCTGAGTAATGCCAGTAGACGAAGAAGGTGCTAATCAGGAAGAGAGACCCACGTGAGATGTGCTAGCGCTATGGTGGATTGTTGTAGCAGTCAAAACCTGGGTTAGCCTGAGATTGTCAATGTTAGTCTTGTAAAATCACAGAGACAAGATGGCACGCTACCAGCGCAACTAATCTGAAAAGCTCAACGAGCGGAAAGACTAGAGGAACAGATAACATGAAGCTAACCTAACTCAGATTAAAGATAGAGAACATACATACGGAAGACGAGTCCCTCGTTGTCTGACTAAAGGAACATTGTACACAGGATGATTTTCAAGCGGAGCATTCATCCCGATCGCAACATATCTTATGAACTCCAGTGAGCCAACTGTGCAGGTTCATGTTACCATGCACTATTTATCATCCGCAGGCTTGTCGTAACTCTCATAGCACCAACTTTTATGGGCCATACGAAACTTTAACGCATGCCAACCGAGACAACCCGATGATTTCGAGCATTCCACACATGATAAGCGGACGATACCTTTGGTGTTATTGCCCATTCGCCCGACATGTGGCCAACTAGGATAAAAATTCTTTCTGCATAAGATGGATTGGTGTGAAGGACAAAGAAGACTGACAAATTATCGCGACAGATCTAGTCGGAGTGTTTTTCGTAGAGTGTTTCGGAGACGGTGATTATCTTTATAAGATAGAAGAATGGTTTCTGGAGGAAGTAAATGGGTGAGAAGTTAGGACGATGAGTTATAACATGAAGGATTGGCATAAATAAACTTCCTTCGTCCTCTACGATAGTATTATTGGGGTAAGCCTCATATAGATGACGAGCAATCAAAGACAATCCCTATCTTGTCTAGATCAGGTCGCTACACAACAGAGATGCTTTCACAGTTCATTCTCTATTAGATATCACAATACAATTTCGGTAAATCTGAGGAATGAAGGCAATGTCAACACTATATCAAGAACTTGTCGAATCTTGAACTTGCCTTTTGATTAATTATAGCACTTCCTTGCATTCTGGAACATCCTGAACCAGGGACCAGATCCTTTCCAGGTACTCTGGAACGAAGGAGGATACCAGCTGTTGCTTTCTAATGCCGTCACACGTTCAGGGTGGGGCATGAGTGCCAGCACGCGACCGTTGGGAGTCTGGAAACCAGTAATTCCTCCAGGACTGCCATTAGGGTTCAATGGGTACTTCTCCGTAGGCTTTCCCTGGGAATCGACAAATCGAACAGCCACAAGCCCTTGTCCCTCCAAGTGTTGGCGCGTTTCTTCCGAACCAAACACAATCCTTCCCTCTCCGTGCGCCACGGCCACAGGCAACTTAGAACCGACCATGTCACTGAAGAACACTGACGAACGATTGACTTCGTTATCCATGATCTCCACCATCGATGCACGGCCCTCGAAGCGCTCGGCCCTGTTAGGTTTGACATCGGGCCAATCCTGTGCACCAGGGATGATTTCACGGAGGTGGCTAAGGAATTGACAGCCGTTACATACACCCAGCGCGAACGAGTCCTCGCGCTTGAAGAATTGCACAAACTCGGTGCGAGCAGTCTCGTTGAGGAGTACGGAGTGTGCCCATCCCTTACCAGCGCCAAGGACGTCACCGTAGGAGAAGCCACCGCAAGCAGCCAGACCAACAAATCCAGAAAGGCTGGTGCTACCCGAGAGGATATCAGACATATGCACATCGACGGCATCAAAACCTGCTGCGGTGAATGACCATGCCATCTCCACTTGCTCATTGACGCCCTGCTCGCGAAGGATAGCGACCTTGGGTCTGCGGAACAGGCTTCGAGAGAGCTGATAGGAGAATGTGAGATCGTAAAAGATGCCAGTGTGTGATTCGTCCTTAATTAGGCTGAATTCCTCTGCGGCGCAGGTGGGGTCGTCACGGAGCGACTGCATCTTGAACGACGTCTCTGACCACATCTCCTGCAGCTCAGCACGCGTAGTGGTGAGGAGAGGTTGGGCACCGTGGATGATGGTGATAGTTTGATCCTTGGGAGATGTATTGACGCGGCCAATAGCGTGAATCGAGGTCGACGGGAAGCCGGCGGCAACGAAAATGGCGAGAAGCTCGGGGAGCTGGGACTGGCGGACCTGTAGGACGGCACCAAGTTCTTCATTGAAAAGCGTCGAGATCGGATCCTGAGAAGAATGGAGAGCATCGAGGGAGATCTCAACTCCAACACGGCCTGCGAAACACATCTCAGCGATTGTGGTAAACAATCCACCATCAGACCGGTCGTGATACGCTAGAACAAGGCCAGTATTAGTTGTCTTAGCATTCTGGCAACCTTCGAAGAAAGCTTTGAGCACTGCGGGGTTCTCCACGTCCGGAGCCTCGGAACCAATTTCCTTAAATACCTGTGCGAGAGCGGAGCCTCCAAGACGCTGTTTCCCATCAGCGAGGTCGAAGAACACAAGACAAGTGCTTTCCTCGGCGTCGGTCCGGAGTTGAGGTGTCCAAGTAGTCCTGACATCATCCACGGGAGCGAAAGCAGTGACGATGAGCGACAGTGGCGAGCTAACCTCCTTCTGTTCCTCCCCCTCCCTCCACTTCATCGACATCGACATCGAATCCTTCCCAACAGGAATACCAACACCCAGTGCTGGGCACAGTTCCTCTCCAACCGCCTTCACAGCTTCATATAGAGCAACACCCTCGCCCTCCTTCGATGCCGCGCACATCCAGTTGGCACTGAGCTTGACTCGAGAAAGGTTCCCGACATTGGCGGCTGTGAGATTCATCAAGGACTCGGCGACGGCCATGCGAGCTGAAGCTGCGGGGTCCAGGAGCGCGACTGGGGTTCTCTCGCCCATGGCCATGGCCTCTCCGACGATGACGTCGAAGCCATAGGATGAGCGGGTAACGGCTACGTCCGCAACGGGTACCTGCCAGGGACCGACCATCTGATCACGAGCGACGAGACCAGTGATAGATCTGTCCCCGATGGTGATGAGGAATGACTTGGAGCCGACGGAGGGAAGGCGGAGGACGCGGTTAATGGTAGAGGCAAGGCGATCTGATAATGAGCTTGTACTGGGTAGGAACTTGGAGAGGGACGTGTCAAAGGTGATCCGAGCGGGTTTGCGGGTAACGTCCTCTCTCGCCATTTTGGGCGGCTTGCCGAACAATGTAGACATCTTGAGGCGAATGACATCTTGGTTGAACAGCCTGTCCGTAACAACGAGTTCCTCCGATGCAGTGGCGACGCCGACGATCGAGAATGGGCAGCGCTCACGCTTTGCAATTGTCTCAAAGACATCAACCTTGTCGGCCGAAATCGCGAGGACATAACGCTCCTGACTTTCATTGCACCAGATCTCCATCGGCGACATCGAAGAATCCGCCACTAGAACATCTCGAATCTCAAAGGTCCCACCCAAGTTCGAATCGTGCACGAGCTCAGGAAGAGCATTCGACAGACCACCAGCACCAACATCGTGTATGCTCTCAATAGGATTATCATTCAACGCCACGCAAGCATCAATGACCTGCTGACACCTTCTCTGCAGCTCCGCATTGTCCCTCTGCACCGACGCAAAGTCCAACTCAGCCGAGCTCGCTCCCGAGACCTGACTCGATGCCGCACCTCCCCCGAGCCCAATCAACAGCCCAGGACCACCCAAGACCACGATCTTCGACCCGACCCGGATTCCAGCCTTTTTCGAAAACTGTGGACGCACATTCCCATACCCGCCGGCAATCATAATGGGCTTATGGTACCCCCTGACTTCGCGAGTTTTACCATCGTTTGTGATCGGGATGCTCTCAGAGAAGGTCCTGAAGTACCCAGCAAGTGCAGGACGCCCAAATTCATTGTTATAAGCCGACGCCCCAAGCGGACCCTCGATCATAATGTCGAGAGAGGACGCGATGTGCGCTGGACGACCGAAATCGGTTTCCCAGGGCTGCTCGTATCCGGGAATGAGAAGGTTGGACACGGTGAAACCGGCGAGTCCGGCCTTGGGTTTCGAGCCTCTGCCTGTAGCTCCTTCATCACGGATCTCACCACCTGAGCCAGTTGCGGCACCGGGATAAGGCGAGACTGCAGTTGGGTGATTGTGTGTCTCGACTTTGATCAGGATGGGAAATTCTTCATCCACGGACTGGTAGAGTTGGCGAAGGCCAGGGTTGGCCCCTTCAGAAGGCTCATGAGACACATAGAATCGCGGTGCGGAATGGCCGTGGAGGACAGCGGCGTTGTCGGAGTATGCAGAGATGGTACCTGTGCCACTGATCTTCTCTGTGTTGCGGATCATCTGGAACAGAGACTTGTCGAGCGCTTTTCCGTCGATCGTCCATGATGCGTTGAAGATTTTGTGCCGACAGTGCTCAGAGTTGACTTGAGCGAACATAAACAGCTCGGCGTCGCTGGGGTTACGGTCGATGGGAGTTGGGCCTGTAATATACGCGTCGACTAGGTAGTCAATTTCATCGGAGGCAAGTGCAAGGCCTAGACGTTTGTTGGCATCCATGAGTCTCTCTGTCGGTGCGCCATCCTGTTCGGAAGAGGTTTTGAGATCGACTGTGCGGAGAGGGCGAGGATCGTTCTTCGCGAAAATAATGTCTTCGTCAGGGGGTGTAGTTTGGTAGATTTGAGTCATGCGGTCATGTATGGAGTTGGAAAATTTGTCAAGGTTATCTTGGAGGGTGGATGAAGTTTTGGTGGTGAAAGCGAACACGATACCACGCTCCAGACGTTGGATATGTGTATCCAAGTTACACAATGCAGCGATATTGGTGGCCTTACTTGACCATGGGGAAATAGATCCTGGTCGTGGAGTAACGAAGACGATGTTGTCACGTCGCGATAGCTGTTCCCTCGTTCCGTTCAAGGTGATATCATCCCCATAACTCAGCAATCGATCAAGCGCTTTTCGAGATGCAGACGAAGTATCGGAAAGCTCAGCTTCCGCATCACTTGTCGTGCACTTGACAAGATGGACCCAAATGACATCGACGGACACGACATCGGGGCTGCTCAGTTGGATGCTTTTAAGTAGCGCATCTCGCTTAGGCCGAGAGATCGCAGATGAACCTGGAAGAACGAGCATCCTCTGCGGGATTAGATAAATATATACATATAAAACGATTCTCTCACCTTGGTTACACTCTGCCTCACAGTTACTCTAACACAGAATGGATGGCTCGATAATCGAGGACGAGAACAAAAATTGTATTGTAATCTAATCTAACATCAAAGCACGTGTATATCCCCGATTGTTCTGTGCACAGTCTACGTTGACGTATCAATCATGCTCCCAATGCTGAGACTGAATATCATCGCCGGCAATCCCATTGAAGAGGTCTATTATGAGGTATCTATCCACGAAACAAATTCCTATACCTCAGAATTCATGGCCACATGGTCACGACATATGAATTATCATTCTCCGTGGAACGCCATGATGTTGATGGACTATATACTGGTGACTGCTGGCCACATCAAACTATCCTTGTTCCCTTCTCTTATTCTCCCGTTGCTCTTCCTTGAGACGTTTCTTCTGAGTGTTATCGGAAGTTCTCTCCATTCTCTTCTTTTCTAATATTGTCTTGGGTGGCTCAAATGTCCACGAAGCCGGGCTCGTATATCATTGACGACACTGCTTTCACTTACTTGGGTCAATGGCACACTGGTGGAACGCGGCCGGAATATCGTTCGACTACCCATGGCACAAACGCAGCTGGTGCATCAGCCTCATTGTCCTTCTTTGGTACGTTCAGCTTATGTCTGCTTGAATCACCGTCTCATCATATAAATGCTCTCAGGGACTTCTATATCGGTTTACGGTACCATCGCTGTGAACGCGAAACCCGCTGTATCGATATACACAGTGGATGGGTCTTATTCCAACACATTTATCGCTAACCCTGTCAAGACTGTCCAATACAATCAACTTTTTTACCAAATTTCCGGTCTTGCATATAAACAACACATTCTCTTTATCACTTGTACAAACGATAAAGCTCAATTTTGGTTGGATTATGTGAAGGTCGGTATTGAGGGACCGACCACGACATCAAGCATCCTTGCCCCAAAACCACAACCGGTCACTTCATCCAAGGCGCCCACCATCCTTTCAACGACAATCTCCACTTTACCTTCCTCCTCCTCCTCTCCCTCCTCCTCCCCCTCCAAGTCCATTCTTATTCTGCCCTCCTCGACCGTGACTTCGTTCGCAGATGTTGCAATCGATACCTCCTCTACAACTTCATCCCTAACGTCAGTTCGAACCTCGTCAAATTCTGCCCCCTCAGCCGCCATTGGCACCGCTGATACCAACAACTCAACATCATCCGGTAAGTTCCTTCCGTTCGACCTCGATCCTATACTGCATTCACTAATTAACCCCGCCGTGATTCATCAGCATTTCTAACAACGATCAATACCCCTTCCTCAACCCTTGTTTCCCCAGGTCCTTCCGCTTCCACCTCCTCGGGGGAATATGCACCTCCAGGCTCGAGCTCGCAAATGAATTCTCCATCCTCAGGAAACCACGCAGGGGCTATAGCCGGTGGCGTCATTGCCACTCTTGTATGTATCGCCCTTGCCGTCGTCGCACTCCTTTGGTTACGTCGAAGAAGAGCAATGCGGGCTCCATCGAGACGAGCACCGAAAACCCCTGATCCAAGTACGTCCCCGTTCACTCATTCAGACATCGGACTGCCGGAGATGGACGTCGTTATGCTTACTTTTTCTCTTGCATTTTTAGGATGGTTTACGAGGCATTCGTTTCAGTGGCCTACTAATGAGAAGATTCAGGCAGATCGACATCCGCCTGCGGCCTGACTCTGTTGCTGGTAACGAGAGTATCAATATTTTTCTTTTTCCCTCTAGTTCTGCGTGGATCTCTGGATCTACATACGTGATGAATTCGGCTCAGTCCTCAGGTAATGGCACTTGTTTTGGCGATTTTTCCAATTGCGGATCAAAACTGTGGCGTCTTTTTGCCGTATTTGTGCGAGACATTTGTTTCTTCATGAGTTTTCAGTTCCGGATCTTTCAATGAACGTACTGTGACCAGCGTCGTTTCTATTACAATCTTTTTCGTAGCTTCATATAATGAATCTATCGACACAGTCCCGCATCATCGGTTCGAAGATTACAGCCGGAGCCGGCCGCGGAGGCTTTTTGACTTATCGATAAACAAACACATGTATACACTTCCTCTCCCACCTGTTCAGCCAAGAGCTGTCTCATCGTAGTTTCAATTTACCACTATCGTACGATGATGTGCGCACTTTTTTCTTAGTTTTCTTGGCGGATGCTCGTAGCGGTTGACAGGTAGTACACACTGACTTCTTAGGACCCCGGGTTGCTTTCAGTTGGCAGCCAGTGGCATGCCGCTACCTGCTGCGCCGGCATGCAGCTTGTCCTGACATCCTCAATTTCCTTTCTCTTCACAGAGATGGCACAAATGGCTCATTATACATAGACCCTTCGACTTGGTGAAGTTCTTGCTCCACCTCCGAGTCTTGGCCTAGAACCAACTGAAGCCTTTACACAACTTTTCACATTAGAGCCAATTCAGACTACCGTTTATTCCTTGTGCATCAGATGGCTTTATTTGGATACGCGCCTTTGGGCCGACGCTGGCGTTCCAGGTAGGTCTTTAGGTTCTTCAGTACTTTTCAATGCTTGCGGAATGAGGTTCGATTTCGATAGGCAGCGCAAACGATGCCGAAATACTAATGCCGTTATTCCTAAGTTTTCCTTTTTTGTAATAGTACCCATGACCTTACAAAGAACCGGGCTTGATGGTGCGCCATGTCTGCGTTCTCCGAGAGATCAATACATGCTGCGGTGATCCAAGAGAAATCCATTGCCTTTAAGCTTCCACCGGCAAATCAATGCCTCTTGAATCATTACAGATCCAGAGACAACTCAAATGTCTATGCCTAACCTTACATCCATTTCGTCCTTTGCGAAATCGCCGTTGCCGACCCTTATCTTTGATCCCTCCGTTGTAGGACGTCAGCTGGCTTTCCAGGCATACTGCCTGAACCCTCCTCTTGATTCCTGTGACCATGGACCCTGTCCAAATCCTGACGTGACAGGCGTCGGACAACAAGTTTCCAGTTCGTTATAAGCAGTTTCTCTCGTAAAAGTTCCGAGCTCATAAAAAATTCAGTTTATATTGCCTCTGTCACCTTTGGTGAGCTATGTAATAATTACGTCCGGTCATCGGCTACTCACTAACTTTCATCTCAGTGATAGCACTTGTCTACTGTCAGGAACTGGTTCGCCCCATGTTATATGCTCATCTAGGACTCATTTATTCCCTTCTTATTGCGAGTTCTGCGTCGATAGGCCGCAGCGAGCTCACTCAGAACGATGGGGTTTTTGTTCTCGTCACTGTCGCGTCCCCAGCGAGCTTTTCCCTGTGGTTTCTCACTCTCCGGTCATTATGGGACCCTAACAGTTTCCCTATTCGGAAAAGCGACACCAACTCAACAGAAGTTTTTCTACTAAAGGTCTTGTCTCTTGGGAGCTTGGCCTTTGAAACCGTCATGGTCTGTCTCATCTTTATATCGCCCAATCGTTTGACTTTCAGTCAACCCGCTTGTGATCGTTTGTTTGGGGATAAACTTTGGATTGAGCTTCTTTGGGAGACGCCCTACATTGTTCAGATGACGTGGCTAGTGATTATTATAAGCCTGCCAGACTGTGCCTGGCGAAGACGAACGATACCTCCAGCAATTGAGTGAGCCATTGCATTAGACTCCAGATCATCATCGTACCTACTAACTCACTACTAAATATCTAGCTTCCAGACAGGCACGACATCCAAATGGAGCCAGTGGGAAGCTACTGCGCAGACAGACGTTGTGACATGGACCGAAATTTCATTAGTCAAACATCCTGTGATCACCCTGCATAGATCAAGCAATACTTTGTCCGCAATCCTCGCCACAATACAACTTTGCGCCATCCCGAACATTGGTTTTTTTGTCAACCAAAGCTTCCTCATTTTTCTCCTTCTGTTTCGGGCATGTCTCCTGGACATATTGTCGAGTAAAGACAGACGATTCAGATTTGTTGTGGGCCGTCTTACGTTCGTCTACTTTTGTCCTCTGCCAAAAAGGATTCATGCTGATCAATATACAGTCCGATTGTTCTGGCAGGATGTTTCCTCGTCTTGGGCCTAATCTTGAGCAATAACTTTCCTACATCCTCAGATTCAATTCTTGCCTATGTGTGCTTTGCAATCTCATGGCAGAGATTCCGCTCTCCGGGTACAGTAAACTTGGTAGTCTGGCGGAACCGTATCCTGTATGTGTTTCGAAGCTTACACCAACGTCACTAACGGAATTCTAGTTACCTGGCGGTGCTTGGACTTGCCTTAGTTGGAACCTCTTTCGCATGGACGATGACTCCTGACAGTCTCGGAACATTCATCGAAGGCAAAAAGTCTTTTATCACTTTAGGACCACAACCACTAGTTCTGAATACATTTACGTTACCACTCTGGATCCTTGCTTGGCTGGCTACCTCTGTATGGCCGGCAGGGAAACGCTTGTCATATGGTCAGATGTGGTGAGAGCCCCTGCCTCTCCTCACCTTTCTCCAGATAGGTGCTCAAACGTTCCGCGCTGTCAGGGAATCTACCACTTCAAGGGCACATATCCTCAAGGCCGCTCTGTTGATCATCACTCCGAACGGCGTCTGGATACAAAGTTCCATCGCTTCAAATCCTACCAGACCAGCCAATATGACTTTTGGTCAGGTAATCCTTTACAAACACTACCACTACTTGTCAGCGGGTACTGAGACCATTTTCTAAGATTTTCGCTTTAGTGGTTTCTATAGCCTCTGTGGCTTCCCTTATCCATGTTGCTCGACACGTTGACACGGAGGTTTGGAAAGCGTTCTTCCTTTCCAAACCGTTCCCTACGTCGCAAGGTGATGTCCTTCCGCTGCATTCCCAAGTCGAAGCTTCTACGCCGCAACATCCCATTCAACCACAGGGATCTGGACCAGCCAACTGACTTCAACTTCAATCACCGAAGACAAGGACGACCTTTAGATAATGTATCTTACAAAGGCGACCACGACTCGTCAACATCATTATCGGCATCTCATACAATCTCTTTTTCTTGATTAAGCATTGTAGCAAAGCAAATAACGATACAACACAAAACACCCCATGTCCAAATTTGTACAAGGAATAGGTTAGATTGATAATACAGGCGTTCACCGAGACCAGAGGTCTGATTACAAGCGGCTTTCCATGAGCAAAGCTTCCCTTCGCCATCCGAGAGTATTCTTGCCGAATGCCGCCTCCAACGCCTCCCTGACGGTGCGTACGAAGACAAACTCCATCTCGTTCCGAATTTCAAGCGCGACGTCGTGCTCCACGTCTTTACGGTTGGCCCAAGGAAGTATGACTTTCGTGATTTGAGCTCGATGAGCACCAAGGACCTGATTAACCAATTAACGATCAATTGTTGAACCTGACAGCGAGCATGCTCGCACCTTCTCTTTGATTCCGCCAACAGGGGTGACACGTCCGCGAAGAGTGATCTGGATCGTATACATCATTATCACCTTTCAGAGAGAAAAAGAAAGCAGCATACCTCTCCAGTCATGGCAATGTTACTGGGTACACATGCCCCTGTCAGCAAAGAGACAAAGGCGCAAGTCTGAAAACACTATCAGTATGATCAGGTGGGGCAAGGACTGTCACTGAACGCACCATTGCAACGCCAGCACTTGGACCATCCTTCTTCTGCGCTCCCGAGGGAAGATGAAGGTGAATATCGATTAATTCGGGGACTTTCAAAGGGTCCTGCGCGCGAGTGTTTGTGATACCCAAGTCGTATGCATGGGTCTTGACCCAGCTCAATGCCAGCTCTGCGCTCTCTTTGATGACCTGTTAGATTATCAGCATCCATCGAAAGTGGAATGCAGATGGAGGGATAACGCACATCTCCCAAACTGCCTGTCAACTTCACGCGTCCGTTACCTGGCACAGAAATTGTCTCTACAGGGAGGATACCGCCCTCTCCTTGGCCCATCACAACGAGGCCATATACGACGCCCCGCCTTTCCTCTCTTTCCCGCTCTTCACCATCCCACCTCGCGATGCCCAGTATCTTCTCGATCTCATGCTCCTCGACAACCCGCCTATACGCCCGCTTCCCATCTGGCTTGTCTGCCACCACCACAGCTCCGTCATTCTGCCCCACTTCTCGCGCCTCTCCTCCCTCATCCATGAACTCGGCCCATTCAACGGCTTTGTACCTCACGACGCTTCCGATGGCGCGTTCTAGGCTCCTAACACCAGCTTCTCGTGTGTATCGCGTGGCAATGTGCAGGAGGGCAGGCTCGGTAAGGGTGATATGGGACTCGTTCAAACCGTTGGCCTGGAGTTGTTTTGGTAGAAGGAAACGGCGAGCGATGTGCATTTTCTCGTCATATGTATATCCTGTACAGCCGATATGAGTATGTAAGTAGGAGGCGATAGAGAACACGAACCAGAAAGTTGAATAATTTCACAGCGATCCAAAAGCGGCGCGGATATAGTTTCCAGCGAGTTTGCAGTGCAGATGAATAATATCTGACTGAGATCGATAGGAACGTTGATGTAGTGATCCTAATGCCAGTGTAAGTCAAAATATCTAACAGAAACCCAAATCTTAAGCACCCACGTTGAAGGTATGATTCTGCTCAGGGTCCAAGACTTCCAACAACGCGGCTCCGGGATCTCCGTGGAAGTTGCTCTGGCCAATTTTGTCGATCTCGTCTCTGTACAAGGTTAGAATTGAAAAGTGAGTGGATTTACGTGTGCAGTGAAGATTAAACTCGACAAAACGCACAGTAACATAACAGCATCCAATCTCCCTGCCTTCCGAAGAGCTTGAACGATCAATCCAGGCCCCGACGCGACGTATGTACGTCTGTGACCCCTGATCTCAGCTTCGTCTCGAACGCCTCCCAAAGAGATACGCTGGAAAGGCCGCCCGAGAGCTTTGGCGATGGATTGACCGAGTGATGTCTTGCCTGTACCAGGGGGTCCGACGAAACTGAATGACATTCAAAAAAGTAATCTCAGATTGTGTGAAAGGTGTACTCACAGTAGGATAGGCCCCTTCACGCCCTTCTTCCCGAGGCGTCCGGGTTTCACAGGCCTAGATGTCGAGGAAGATTTGGGAGGTTGCTGCCTGTTCTTGTCATAGGGAACAACTGCCTTGTCCGTGCTGTCCTCTGCTTTGTCCTTGGCCTCAATCGCTTTAGCTTCACTTTGGCGACGAGCCTCCTCTTCACGAGCGTCGCGCTCGGCATTCAACTCCTTCAGCCGAACTACTGCAAGGTATTCAATGAGTCGTTTCTTGATTTTCTCAAGACCGAAATGGTCTGAATCAAGCTGGGCACGTGCAGCTGCAAGGAATGATTTGTCTTTGATGGGTTGTGGAGGATGAGCTTCTGAGGGAAAGGGTGTAGAGTTTGGCCATGGTATCGAGCTAAGCCATTCGAGCTGAACACGATGCTGGTTAATAATTACAAATGTAAAAAAATAATGAGACACGAACATAGCTACGAATGACCCCATGCTCTACACTCCCTTGTGGGATACGCTTGAGCCTCCTCCACTCCCTAACACCCATCTTGCGTTCCTCTGATCCAACTTCCATCGCCTCGATTCGACGCTTGAGGTCTGCCATGTCATCGGCTTCGTGTTGTTCATCGTCATCGAGCTCGGAGCTACTTGAATTATCCGACGAGGTACCTGATGAGACGCTAGAGGAAGTGCCATTGGACCGGGTAAGAGCTTGGAGTTCCCGCGTAATGGCAGCGAGCTGCTGTCGAAGGAAGAATTCCTTCTGTTGCTTGGAAAGGGATTCATCGACAGCAGTAGCAATCTTCTTGGACACTTCCGATATAGAAGTTTGTTTGAGGAAGATGTCTGTGGCAAGTTTGAGACGGGCTTCCGTGTCTGGGGTACTCAGAATCGCTGTTGCCAAAACGTCATGCGTGGTTGGTTGCTGTGAGATGAAAGCAACGCACCGAGCTTGTCCGCGTATTCACCGTCAATGCTCCCCACCAAAACATCGGCCATCCAAGGCGCCCGGGAACTGGTGATATCCTCCAGCATATTGGCTATCTTGTGATAGTTCTCCTTGCGAGAATGCTGTGTCGAATCCCTTGCAAGCCGATCCAAAAGCCTGAGCGCGGAGTGCCTAAATTTATCGACTGTCTCTCTTGACGGTATACGCTCCGTAGGAGGATATTCAATTTCTTGCAGCGAAAGATCGGCCGCGAGTTCAGGGGGCAAGGAGTTGGTGTTACTTGCGGCAATCAGCCGTATCCTTGTTAGGCCATGTAACGAAACGAGGTAAGGTTGTCTTGGATTGCGCAGAGTAGGCCTGACCATGCGAAGCACGCGAGCTGCAGTACCCCATTCTGAAAGCACGGGTGATTTGTCTTCGGAAGGCGGGTTTACGAGAGGAACAGCTGCAAGAACAGGCAAAGCATCCGATTCATCGATAAGTGCAAGAATCGCTTCGCCGATGCTCTGTGAAACGGGTACAGTAAAGCGAGACGTTGGCAGAAGGATAAGAGGATGGGGAAGGACAAGAACAGGAAGTTTTGAGCTTGCCATAGAAGACAGTGTCTAAGTTGAGCTGGGAAACGTTGAAGACGATGAGCAGGACAAGAACTTGAGTAACAACGGCGGGAAGAGGGAGATGCGCCAGGGCTAGGCCCTGATCCAGGTGAATTATGGATCCACGTGACCTGTCAGAATCCGGCAATTCATTCGGCCCGATGTGGCGAGCTCTTCTACCTCCGCACTTCCTGGACCCAACGTTATTCATCGTAAAGTTTACCTGCCAAAATCCTACGGAGCACGCATTCTTTGACAGAAAGGAGACCTCGAAGATGATCTTGTAACTTCGATCTCAACCAGCATCATGTCAGCCTCACTTCCGGACAACTAAACCATACTCAAAAAACTCTGTTCCAAGGAGTCACAGAATGTATGTTTCGGGTATTCTGTTAGATTTGTATGAATAAGGCGTTCTAGATCTCTCGTCGAATAATCTGCGACGGATCATATCCGTCAATGCCTCGGGTCGACATAGAAATTGAGAGGGATAGAACAAGGGTCATGCCCGGGCGCCGTTAATGATAGAAAGCGATATAAGATTGGTAATAACGATTCCATTTTTTCTTCCTGGACTCAGCGTGGAGCAGAATTCGAAGCAAGAATTGCATAAAGCCCTTAGGTACATATCTGGTACGTTATCTGAAGAAGAGAGGACTTCGTTTACTTACTTGGGAGTCTGTTATGAACCCGGCCAGTAGACTATTTCAGCATTGATTATTTTTGATGTCTAACGCCTATACGACATGATACCGGAACGGAGAAGACACGAGATGATCAATAATGCATGAGTCCGTCCAGTGATGGTCGCGGAGAATCTGCATTCTACACGGGTTATAACATTCAAGACTTGTGAAAGAGACCGTGCGAGATCGACGTGAAGCTGCGGTAGTTAGAAATATGTTATGCTCAATATCGCAATGGAACAGCGCCACATGCAAGTCCCTCGGATATTGTCCCGTCCCTTTGCTCATCAGTGCGCATCAAAGAAGACTTCCATTGTTGTAAATTTTCAAGGCATTCTGGTCTGCGGGCACCACCATTCCGATATTTTTGAGGGTTTTTGCCTCGGTGACGCGACGAGACGTGGGCCCCCCTCCAAAGCTATCGGATAACTCTACAAAATAAGATTCAAATTTCCACCAGTTCTCGACCAAAATGCGAAAATACAATACATTTGTAACAATTACATAAACAAGGTTGCCTGAAGGTAAAGGAACTAATACTTGTACTTGTATAACACAAGTCTCAAGGAGATTCAGGAGTGATCTACACTAAAACCTTGGAAATTCATGTCGCAACATAGGCTTGTTACCAGCCTGCCTACCTACCACGTTTCATAGCAAAAACAGATATTCTGCCTTTGCGTTATAAGGACAAGAAAATCGGATCCTGAAGGACCACGCTCACGGCGGGCTTGCTATAACAAGCCCGTATTTACTTACTGATACTTCCTCGGACTCTTTATGGCGAGGAGCCTTGGGCCTGTGCTTGCCCATTCGCTGCTGTAGGTGTTACAGCCGAAGTCATACCAAAGAGCTATAGAAAGAAGGATTGTATGTCAGTGCTGATGCGTCGACTGGACGTAGATAATATAATCGCACATATTTAATATCTCTCACACTCAGCTTGTGTAGCTTGGCCCCGGAACCCTCTCCCAGTGCTGCTTCCGCGAGACCTGTAAAGCCATATTACTGGGTGCGCGTGTGAGATCTGAATGATGCTGCCCACCTGTCTTCACATCTTGGAGGCGCAACATTCTATATACAGAGTCACAAGGGGTTGAGGGAACGGAGATGGAGAAACGGACCGTTCTTCAATGGTGTTATCTACCACCAAACGCTTGATGACCACCTCTTTCTCCTGTCCGATACGATGAACTCTAAGAAAAACGGCATTGAGCTCGTGTAACAGATCAAAGAACTGACAACCAGCCTATCGTATGCCTGGGACTCAGCAGCGTAGTTCCACGAAAGGTCCATGCTAGATGTAATGTCAATATTTATTTCATCAAAAGCTCATGATCAAGTGTGACGCATACTTGATGATTCGATTTGCAGACACGAGGTTCAACCTATGTTCTCCTTCTAAGATTCTCAAATTGAGGCAGACAGTCACGGGAGCTTACCCAACACTTCCGGACTTCGTGCTGGAAGCTCAGTCAGAAACACCGATTCGTCAAAAGAAATAGGTAAAGACCTGTAAAGACTAACCTTATCAAAATTACTTTCGGTCCACCTGGCTTCTTAAATGCGCTCAAGACGCGGTCACGGGCGATACGGTCCATCTTTCCGTCGAACCTCAAGCTCTGGATACCATGTCTCGACAACAAGACATCGATAAGATCAAGCATTGATGTCCCTACAATATGTAAATCATCACGACTAGATCTCATCACCGAGCACATACATTGAGAATAGACGATTGTCTTGTCTCCAGTTGCCTCCCACTCTTGGAGCAGATCAATTAGGGCAAGCATTTTTGTGCTCGGCTCGAGCTCATCGTCGCCCCGACTCCAAGTAGCGATGACGGCGTCTAATGGTCTATCTTCGTCATCTCTTCCGCGCTTCTTGGAGGGAGTTTTGTGCTTCTCCTTGCCTTTGGGGGATATAGAGGACTCCCTCGACATTTCTTTATCAATGGAGTCAATAAATTCGATTTCGGAATCGCTCGTGGAGCTCATCTTGACATCTTTAAGGGGCTTGTATACTTGATCGATGGCGAGGTCGGTCACCTACAGTACGGTGAGCGCATGAAACGACTGAACGATCTTTGCTCACATCATCATCATCACTCTCGACAATTTGACTCTTTTTCTGACGCTTAATGGGACGTTCGTCAAGAATAGTGGAGACATCGGGAAGATCGTCATCGGAGTCATCAAGCCCACGATCCTCGAAGCTCGCTTTGGGGAAAGGGGACCGTATTTTGACATCCCGTCTCGAGATCCTGCGTGCACCGTTGCTACGGCGGATCTCTTGCGCGTGTTTGGTAAGCTCTTCATCTGTCGGTTCAAAGGCAGAGGATTTGAAGATCTTGTTTAGTGTGAGGTCAGTCATCTTTTTGCAAGTCGGGCCTATGGACATCATAGGTACACTCAGAGAGGAAAATGAAAGTGAGGATGACTGACATGGCCGGTAGCCTTTGGCAGCTCCAGTTTCGTATTCCTTCTCGGCCTCTAAATTCTCTTTCTCGTTGCCTTGGCCGCTGCGAGTCAGCATTCATTGAGCAATAACCTCGGTATTTCATATTCAAAGACATACAAAATCCCATCGTGGGCAATAGCAGCGTTCTGCAAGTTGAGAAGACAATCTAATTTATTCGATCAGCTATGTTTGTTATCGATTGAAACAAATGAATCTCACCAAAGCAGATTTCGTGAGTGCAGCTGAGAACACGCCCATTGTCATTCATGAAGACTGTCCAAACATGATGTGGTAATAGTGCATCAATTATGGAACTAAATACTTACATTCTTGGCAAACAGGACAGCACGCTTCAGCTGTTTCTGCCTCGTCTGAAAAATCGAGCAGCTCCGAAGCACGGCGTCGAAGCAGCGACCTAGTATAAAATAGTCAATCAAAATCCAATCCCTTCAAGCGTGTATTTGCTTACCTCTTCTTGACCTTATTTTCATCAGGTCAGATCGAGTCAGCCAGTTCAATCGTCAAATCAATCGATCTCAGCATACCTCGGCAACCCAAGCGCCACCCATGACCTTCTTTGCGCGTGCAAGTTCCTTATCGCTATCGCTGGCTACGAGAAGGGTCGGATCTTCGTATCCTTCTGTTTGGGACTGCACCATTAGGTAAGTACGGAGGGGTTAACACGAGGTAGTTTATGCAAGTACTCGCCAGAATAAGATTGGGATGGCAGCAGAGTTGTCGTAGACGAAGTATCATGACCTTGAACACAAGTAATTAGCAGAGCCCGAAAGATCCATGGAGAATGCGCAGCATACAAGTATGGCGGCTTGGCTGAACACGTTCATTTAGATTCAAGATGAATAAAGAATGGGGAAAACCCGCACTTTTTTACGAGTGTTCGCTCTCGTATAAACCGGTTGAGTCGAATCTTGGTCTTCTTTTCGAACGAATCATAAAGCTGCACGGCCCTCGGCTCGGATATCGAACACAATCAGTAAAGCAAAGCTTACGTCACGTTCATCCCTCGAGAATTCAAGTTTGACAATATCTATGTCTTTTTTTGGAAGCTGTAGTATGGGTTTACCCTCAAGCGTTGAATTCTTCGTTCGGCGAAGGAGGATAGGCTGCAAAATAGCCTGCGCCCGAGAACCTTTGGTTGAGGTTAGAGGACATGACCTGAGGGGGGTTTATATGGACTCACCAGCTAAAGGCGCGTCTAAAAATTGGACCTTTGCCTGTCCTCGTCTTGAGATATCATGTTCAAAACAGTCAAAAAATCAGGGCCACGTACAACATGCTTATCAAATGTCATCCAGTCGTTCCAAGGGCGAAAACGTCCAAATCGCAATAGACCGTAGATGTCGGCCCTGATGCGGATTGATAGTCAGCTAGATGAAAATAGACGCACCCAAGTGGCGTTGAAGATGAAGCAGGACGTACAAGGTGTTAGTAACTGGTGTACCTGTAAGCATCCATCGATACTTCGCTTTCACGTGGGCCAGACTGACACTCGAGCGTGTGGCTCTGTGTACAACGATCTGATTAGACTATGATACAAAACAGAGGGTCGATACATACCGGTTACGGATAAACTGTGCTTCATCTGCCACAGCCCGATAGAACTTGGCATGTGCCAGGATACCACTGACACCCGATCTATCAGCAGTTACTAAATCGATGAAAAGACGAAGGAGCGTACCCATTTCCAGCAAGCCACTCGGCTTCCTCAGAGGGTTCAACATCTTTGGGTATGAAGAAATCCTGATTCAAAGTCTGGTATGTTGTGACGATGACCTGTTCATGTTAAAGTTTGAGTCACAATATGTCGACGATGTATAGGTATCAATACCATACATCATATTGTTTGATTTGCGATATTTTCTGTTCAGTTCGGGTGAGCTTATAATACTGTCAAGAGTGGTATTATGGGTTGAACCTTGAGCTTGTCCTTCCCATGGTGTAGGTGCACGGTAAAGACTCCATTAGTTTTCGTTTCTACCTCTTCTTTCCACTGTTTCGAGGCATTTAGAGAATAAAAATGCCATGCTGTGTCGAGAACCTGCCTGATTGAGAAGAGCTGCGGGGACAACGATAAGAGTCGTGCGGTGTTCCTCATCCAGGCTTGCCTGGTTTTTCACCATAGTGGCGATCATTTGCACAGTTTTACCTACAAGATCGTTTTTGAGGCCAAGATCTTTTAAAGAAGAACAAATCGAGACACGTACCAAGACCCATGTCATCACTGAGGTGTATTCAGAACACCGCAAAATATACGAGTCATGAAGAAACACACGCTAAGATTCCACCACGATCTGAGCTTTCTTCTTTGGCGACCATCCTATCCGGGTGAACTATTCGCTTCAATGTGGCGCACAGAAGAGTAGGAAACGGACCACGCGACGCCAACAGCCTGATGACCGAGCAAGCGCACCTCCATACCCGGAAGAAGATCTTTCGCACTATACTTTTTTTGAGTGGGCAAACCAAGGTCTGCTAAGACTACGCACTCTTTGAGTCCGAGCGATTCCATTGCCTTCTTCACAGTAAGACCGTGACTGAGGTTATCAATTGACTTCGTGACAAATTCCGCCATTCTACATAATCTTAGGTTTCCTTTTGTCGCAAGAATTATTAAGTAGCCTTCACCGTTGTTCCTGATCCGGCCCTCCAAAGTCGATCGCGCGTAAAGGGCTCTGGAAGTCATAATGAAGGTTAAATGCACTGCGAGATGTCTGATTGTGCATTGCCGGTCGCCTTGAGAATTGGGCCACTGATTCCTCGACTAAGGAAAACGGGTAAATAGATTCCGCATAATGATTCAAATGACGGCGCCTAGTCACCATCGGCCATATTATCGAGGATTCTCTGTCTCTGTAATATGTGCACATCATCCGAAGCCTGTTCGATACCTTGAGAGTTGCTTGCATCATGTGTCGAACCAAGTTGAAAGGTATTCTGTTTCATCGGTGGCGATGACTTCGCAGGGGCGCTACCTGGCGCTCCTACAGCAACATATGAGTTGTCCAGGGCACTAAGAAGGGAAGAGACCTTGGAAGACGCGCTATTGTCCATGTTGAATGCGCAAAAGTCCAACGTGGTCAATCAGGGGAGGGATGAAAGGATTGCAGTGTGACGGGCCGTGTTATGTCACGCCAGGGGCTTTTTGTCTACACCAACTTGACATATATTGTCATTCGCGTGTATCCGACAATAGCTAGACTTGAGTCGGGAAAGCCATTGCCGATCCTATCTCACAACATACAAAAGAGTTGATGAAGGATGTTGAATGGACGGACGTTTCCCTATACTTCATGATCACAATTAATATGTGCGATGTTACGGCCCGCTTTCCGCCGTGCGTTGTCACTTTCTCTTGCGCTCTCTTAACAGCGTAACATCTGAAAGAAAGCCAGAATTCAAATTAGTTTGAGGCTGTTCTATACAACTTAACGTCAGCGCAAAGGCGACTAATATTCACAAGTGCCTCAAGCTATTCAACAATCAATGTTACTGTACGAATATTTCATCCTTAGACCAGATAGATGGCTTTGCGAAAACCTTAAAATTGAGCTGCGGCGTTAGCAGGACTGGCACAACCTCCGATGAGGATCAAACGGCATAAGTACATGGATGAATTCCGCAGAGGACAGAAAAAGTACATGTTCAGTGGCCAAGACGAAAAATAAAATGTGTAGCGGCCGTTTTCCTCACAATACTCCGCAAGTTCTTCGAGGTCGAAAAATTCACCTGTGAACAAGCCCCGTCAAGACATTTCTGTCCCAAGGAGAGTTAGACCTACCAATGGGCATGCCCCACAAGCTGGTTGGAGGAGTTAGCGATTGAATCCCATAAACAGAAGCAAGACTTGCCCTAATAATGTCTGCACAAAAGGCGTGAAATCATATATCAATGAATATGAAATCAACTTTAGCTCACCTCATGCAAATGGTGTGTGCCTTCAGGAGCAGGCCACCGCTGTATCAGAAGAAGTTTAGGCACATCACGAAAAGGGAGGCAAAGCTTTTACCTCGAGTGCAGGCTGATCGGACGCCACAGCAGCAAAGTGATTGTTCCTGTGAGGTGGACAATTATTACGATAGGGATAATTTACCAGGAAGAACTTCGTACCAAAGGAAACGCTTCATATCAACTGAGTTATCTATGCCGGCGCTAAAGAGAACTCAAAGGTGAGAATTATGAATGTACTGAGCAAGGTGAGAAAACGAACAAGGTCTCTTCCTCCGATCCAAGCGCAGCACGGATTTGATTTGTAGTCGTGTTATACTTTCTGATGAATCCAACACGGAGAAGTAAAATGTCACCCTGCCTGAATTCAACACCTTGTTTCTTGGCGCAAGCTTCCAAATCCGCGACACCGATGGCATGGGTGTCAAAAGGGTCATAGGGCAGGTCTTTGCCGCCCTCAGTATAGAAGCGTACAAGATCAAGGAGAACCCCGCGCCCACAGATACCGTGTTTGGCCCAATCTGGATGGGTTTGAGATGATTATGGAACGCTTGAGTGCATCACAGACGTACTCTGTATTCCAAGTTTCGTAAGCTTGGGATCGATGTTGAGAGGGTCAGGAATAGGATGGCGGCCCAAGGGAAGTGAATCCGCAGGAATACTGGAATTCTTTAGCTGATCAACTCATTGATACTTAGAGGTCTTCTCGAACCCTTGATAATAGACACCGTCGTGTACAAGACCGAAATGTCTCATACCATCCCATTGGGTACCGGATTGAGTGTTCTGGTCGGGAAACATAGGAAGATAAGAATGGACACCAAATTGTGAAAAGATGGCATACGAAGTGAACTTCATCGTCTCTCAAAGCGAGGACCTGAGGAATCTTGAGGGATTGAGTGACCTCAGGAGGCTTCCGCTTGAAAGCCGGCTAATGCCCAATGATCAGAAGATACATAACTAATGAAGTATTGCATTGATCATGATTACGTTCTCGGGAAAGTTGACTGGCCTGTTTCGACAGATCAGCAAGAGACAAATACGGGTAGCAAGACATATTACTCGCCAGTTGAGTGAGAAAGACTTTCCAGTTCTGCGTTAAAAATAAGACTTCTCTATCTCCAACATAAAGGGATAGTAAGCACCGGATTTCCTCTTGTGCGGCGCGTTTCACAACCTCCTCCGTAAGAAAATTGACAGTACCGAGCTCATCTTTGTCTGACCAGACAGACCAAGCACACCCAGGCTGGCCACCAAACTCTGGAAGTTCGTCAAATGAAGGGAGTATCATGTGGGTACATATGTATGTGAGATTCCAAGTTTACATGCCAAAGTTTGAACGAAATTTGATGGCAGACAAGGGTCTGATGGAAATTTCGGAAGGCGGTCCGAGGCGGTCCAGCAGCAATTATCCTGTCCATCCTTCGAGTTGTGATATCTCGACCATAACACGACCGTAACATTTGCTATGTGACAATCACTGACTTTGGTAGTGTAGCAGCCATACAACACTAGTACTAGAGTGCTGTTATAGGAATACACCTTGTACAAATAGTTATAGTACTGCATACCTCTGCACAAATTGCTCTGGGAACTCAAGTACTCCTTTGGGACCATCCAAATTACATATTCATTGAGCTCAGTGTCGATTTTCATGTATTCACGATCGATTTTTGTTGAGCTTCAAGGGATGAGTTTTGGATAGGCTATTGGGATTGGTCTCTCAGCAATTGAATTTAAGTCGAGATACTGGTATATTGAGGACCCTAAGATATATGCAGAGGGTGTATAGCATATTCCTTGCGCCTTATTAGACTTTTTGCCAGTAATAGAACGGGTGATAACAAGAAGTAAGTGATGAAAAGAAAATGGCGGCGATGGCTCGGACCGCCTTGGACCGCCTTCCGAAATTACCATCAGACCCTTCTCTGCCATCAGATTTTGTTCAAAAACGTCGGCGGAACGGACTCTGATCGAATTGCAGGAACATGGACAATCGGCCCACGCAAGTCTATCCGGGGCTAACCAAGACAGCGCGGCACACCCACGAGGCATCTGCATCAGCGCTCAGCACCTGTCGTCACTCATGCAAGCACGCGAGAGATAGATATCATCGGGAATAGTGGCCCACGAATATCAGCTTCGGTGGCTATTTTCAGCGCTCTTCGACTTTGTGGCTAAGTGTTCGGAATGGACGCGCAGCTACAGACACACTTGTATGCCTTTGTAATGGGAGTGGTGAGTGTATATCTCATCCCATCTCTGCTCATATACTTGATAATCGACTTGGAATACAGCTCACTCACCTGTACTTTCGGCGAAATGAACCAGGCGCTTTATCGCTCCTTTCAGTCTTAATGATTGAGCCTGCTGTGTTCATCACATTATCAAGGGGTGTTTTCATCAGCTTGGGGTTCATCCTTACCGTATACGGCGTCTTTCTTTCTGCACTTACTTTATCTATCGTCCTCTATCGAATTTCGCCGTTTCACCCTTTAACGAAATATCCTGGACCCCTCCTACATAAGGTCACTTTGTCTTCTACAATATCTTTGTCTTTTCACTTATCAAGTCCACTGGCTTAGGTCACCCAGTTTCGTAACGTTTGGGTGCAGTGGACTGGTCACCAACACCTAGTCAACAAACAGCTGCATGATAGGTATGGCCCATTTGTTCGGATTGGTATGGTTATCTCTAGTGAGATGTCCAACCTTTTGATGAAAGAAACTATGTCAGGCCCAAACGAACTTTCTGTCATCGATGTTGACGCCGCGTTGGGTATTCTGGGTGCTGGAGGACTCCCGAAAGGACGCTGTGAGTGTAATTAGTCTGTCCATCTTGCGTAATGTTGCTAATAACCCTCGTAAGCCTACGAAGCCCGCAAGGATCCGAACGCCCCTGGAAACCTATTGGCCCTCGCAGGCCGTACGCACACTGATCGACGACGACTTTGGACTAGGGCTTTCACGAAGGAATCTCTGGCAGAGTACGAGGATGCTCTTGTCGAGCGCGTAAACTCGCTCCTCAATGGCCTTGCCTCATCGTCGAAACAATACACTTCAACGGATCTTTCTCTCTGGCTCAATTTCTTTGCGGTAGACTTCATGGGTGATATGGCGTTTGTGGCTTGCGTTGTTGAATTGTTTTCCTAAGAACTGACGAGCGCAAGTAGTTTCGGTGAAAGTTTCAATCTCTTACACAACGGTGGCGACGTAGCGAGCATCCAACCTATGTTCGACAAGTTTGCAGTGTCAGTCTTCTCACCTAGATAATGAAATGATGTCTGATGTCTTGGAATTTTAGAGCAACTTCAGTACTTTCCCAAGTGCCATGGGCTACATCTTACGTGCAAAGGCTTCCATTCCTCGCAAAGAATATGATAAAACTCAGGAAATTTGCTGTAGAACACGGCATGGCTCGCACAAAGAAAGAGGCCAAACGTAAAGACCTTTGGTATCATCTGGTAATTGCTTGTTGTTTCCATCAGCTAATCACTAGTCACTTCTAACCCTTCATCCAGTCTGATGAAGCTGGTTTGGAGAAGGTTCGACCTCCAGTAGGCGATGTGATTGCTGACAGTGCTTTGACCATGATTGCTGGCTCTGACACCACAGCAACTGGCATATCCAATTTATTTTATCTTCTGCTATCGCACCCCAAATCTCTCAAGCGTCTTCGAGATGAAGTTGATAGCGTGTATCAAGATGAGGGTATTCTTTCTTCGGCCATGCATTCTCAGTTGCCGTACCTTACCGCATGCATGTGAGGCGACGATTACTCTACTTGATATGGAATTCTCTTACAAACTTCTTAGAAACGAGGCATTGAGGTTGCTCCCACCTGTGTTGACAAGTGGAGCTCGACAAGTTCCATTTGGTGGAGGCGGCCGAGTTTTTGGTGGGCGGTAAGCCTATCCTTGCTTCCATTACACACCTGCTGATTCTGGTACTAGCTATATCCCAGAAGGAACTCAAGTGTATATCCCTCCATATTCTATCCATCGCAACCCAGAATATTTTTCACCCGGGACGGAAGAATTTATGCCAGAGCGCTGGCTCTCTGAACGCGCAGAAGACACAATACGCAATCTTGATGCATTTATCCCCTTCAGCTACGGCGCCGCAAATTGCGTTGGTAGGAACCTGGCTCGCCAAGAGATGATGATGGTCACCGCTGGGATCCTTCAGCGCTTCGATATTCATTTCGCTGATGGCTTCGATCCAAGTTCTTATCTAGAAGAGCTTCATGACCACTTCGTCACGAAACGAGGTGCCTTACTAGTTGCATTGTCACGTCGTTTCTGAACGTTCGCTTGTTATGTTGTTGAGTATATCAATGTGCAAATTTTACTACTTTTGGCATGTAACACAGAGCTCCTGCCTCCCAATTTGCCTGCTGACATACGTTACAAATGGATATCGGCAGTATTGCCATAGGTAGTTCGTCGGTACTCAAGTACTCAAGACAAGCCTGTTGGTACTGTGACGCATCGTTGAACTCAATTCATGCCAAATTGAAGATTTAAAGTAAACTGAGCTCACTGAACTAGAACTAAAAAGGATCAGGTACAAAGGTGTTGTGATTTCTTAAGAAACCACATTTTGCAACTCCCTGTGGTTTTGCAACCCAGTACATGTGATAGTAGCTACCACTTCTTCAGCTTCCACCATATTTCTCTCATATATACATCTGTGGGCATTCCCTCGAACCGGGCAGCACCTAAGCTGTGCATGTGGTAACGAAAGGTCTTGGAGGTGCCAAACCGTAAAGGGACATGAGAGAAAAGTCCCGCACTCATGGCCATCGAAGACCATTACTACATTTGAAGGAGCGAACGAACATAAGAGGGATGAAAATATGAGAAACAAGGGGTGCCGACGTAAGATGACGACACGTGACATAGACTTGAGATGGAAACCAGGCTAATCCGTCGGGTCACAAAAAACCCACTACAGAGTAGCGGGCATAGAGACGTTACGCTAGCATCCCGTTCTTGGGTCGGAAGGTCTGAGACTACTTCAATGCTGGATCCTCAAGGACCCTTGGTTTAAGCTAACTCAAAGGTCGAATTTATGTTCTGAACTTCTCAGATACACGAAAGGTACGACTTTTCTATCAATCGTAATTTGAGGTTAGCCTGGCTAGGGTGGCTTTTACGAATGTCGCGATAACTTCAAGTGTCACGACGACAGTCTCTGCCCCTCTCCTGGTCCTCAGCCTCCATGACGGAAGAGCACATTATACATCCTACAATTCAGAAATCTAGATGACAAATTTCTAGCCGACGTCCTAAGAGGATTGACATTACCAAGGAAAAAGTTTCACCTGGGGGTGGGGGAGTCTTTCCCCTAGCGCTCACTTACGTCCTTGGCGTACCCCTAGATGCGGCAAAACCTTCCTATAGGCTGTGGGTTTACCCGCAGGGTGGTTTCTCGTTGAATATGCCACCTGTCGCAGCAGAGGGGCAGAGGTTTCCCGTTGAATATGCCTCTGTCTCGCCTGCAAACAAAACTATGAGCCTGAGATCTGTTGAAGATGGATTTTTCGGGAGTACTGTCCCTTTTCGATGGGGACACCCGCAAGGGTTGGAGTGAACCTCATTCGGTAGGTAGCCTTGCCTGCTGCTCGGGGGATAAGGCCAAGTACCGGGGGGTTGGGAAACCCTCCGGGGTTTGTTCGGTGAGAGTCCGACACTGTCTGGAAATGTGCCGTGCCCAAGCGTGGTATTGGTGACAGCCATTCGTGCATTAGCATTCCTCCTAACCCCCCCCCAAAAAAAAAAGAAAAAAAAGAAAGAAATTCCACCGAATCTCGACCGCATATCTCAATGTGGCGATTGTAAGACCCTACTATTACTGTGAAATCGGCAATCGCGATGATGATTTTTGAATTCTATAGATCGACAAAGCGGTGGTCGAAATGCGGCCTTGTGGTGGACACAAGGGTATATAATGATGCGTCAAGGTGCCACCTCTCATTTTCCCAAATGTGATGAATATAATCTTGGCCTACCAGAATAGCTATCCAGAAGGTGGAGGTAGCCTTGGTGCGGCCAACAAATTGGTTCCGAGGATGTTAAATGCCTTATATGTGTGATGAGAGTTCGAGAGAAAGGCTAAGATACAGCGGTGATAACGAAATCACAAGGTGAGGAAGGATCATCGACCTGCTCAGGCTCCATAATAACTACATATATTGCGTGAATCTCGAAAGATGACCTCCTTGTGCCGTATACAGTCCGATGTCGTGTCCAGATGTTCCTATGCACTCGTTTTGGCCTTGAAATTAGCGATGGTTCTTAATCAGAAACCTTTTGTAAAAATACATTGGGTACCCTTGCACTGGAGAGAACTTACCTGGCTACATCTTCCATCATGCATGGCAGATATATCGTAAAAAATTCCTGATACTTTACCCTCTTTGAGCCTAGAGTAACCAAATGTAAGGTAGCATCAATCATGACTTACGTATAGTGCAACCCTTGATTCCTGAACTTATCCGGATTCGTGTCACCTCCAAATTATTCTTTTATTCATAGTTCATGCCCTACAGTACAATAATGCTCAGTACATGAATCTATAAGCTTCCTTACAAGCAAATTGAATTTAAAATTTTCAGTTGCCACACTTGCACATTCTGGGCAATTGCTTGCCAACTTGACTGACAGGCCAACTCGGGATGTGCGTTGCAACTTCCATTCTCCTGCCATTTTGCAGAGCCGGCAAGTACATAAAACGAGGTTATTTCGACATTCAGACTGGAAAGTTCATGATTGGCATTAATACTTACAGCAAGTTTGCTTGAGTTCTGAACCCCCCCATGATCAGTAAATTGTTTTGATGACATACATATCTGCCATATGCATTGAACATCCAAATAAAGAGAGGACGGGAATCGGAACGACAGCCGGCCCAAAGGTGATTGATTCCAGTTGGAAAGTGATCAAAATCATTGGCAAGAAATGTAAAAGGTCTTGAATATTGAATTCTTGTCCATCAACAAATAGAAATGGCAAGAAGATCAAGAGAAGAGTATCGAGAATTTCCTAGTCCGTGAGAAAGAATTTGCCTCTTGAGCGAATTGGAAAGCCAACGCTAAAAGTGACTTTCATCAAGGCCTGCTGACGCCGTGACGGCGGTTTCGGTATGTATGCAATTATAGCGCCCACTCACAATTAAGTCCACATGCATACTTGCAATCACGGTAAGGAATCCCGAACGGACATCACCTGCTAGGTCATCTGGACATAAGGCCCGTCGTCGTTCCCGTTTAAAAATAGTTTGTAAGAACCGCAAGGCAGCATCTCGCAGCTCAGGCTTCAGGTTGAGCTGCTCGAGGGCTCAATAAATAGAGTCTCTAGCATCCTAAATCAAGCCGTGATGGATCGGTGCCGAAAGAGAAAACACACCAAGTGCCAAACAATACGACTCAAGCCGAAACATCCAATCACTATTGTAGGTAATAATAAAGTATGATCGAAAGCATGAAGGTTTCCCGAAGTAAGAAGCACTGGCAGTGTACATACGGCCCTGGCCTGGGGGCAACGGAGCATTGGAAGATTCGCCAAGACACAGACCAACCAACCACAGAGTGATTCGGCAATCAGAACCAAAATCGATATTACATAAGTACATAATCGTGCTCGCCTTTCCTGTCATGGGTCCAAAAATGAGTTACTTATAGAAAGGCTAACTATTCCGTTACGTGCATTCTCTTCGAAGTCAACCCCCATGGTTGCCTCCAACAGGCTCATGCAAGGGCTTTTCCTTCTCGCTCCCTTTGTGAGTGCAGCCTCCGAGTCGGTCAGTGCAACATCCTCTGCATCAGCTGTCCCGACTATTGTGGTTCCAACCTCGACTGGGTCGTCTCTCGCGTCTAAGAGCCTTATCTCATCTTCCTTGACTATATCTTTCCCAAGTTCTTCGACTCCTGTCACTTCCATCCCAGTATCCAGCTCTTCAGTACTAGTTCCTGTCTCTTCTATTCCCAGATCTTCAGTACCAACTACAAGCGCTTCGGTTTCAGCGCCACTCTCTTCTTTAGCTGTTACAACCACAAAGGCAACAACAACCTCCCCTTCAACCTTATCTTCCATAAGCGCCGTTCCCATCTCTTCTTACACATTCACCCCATTCCCTACTCCCTCACAAAGTTCTGTTCCCGGTGTCTTTCCAGCGACTGATCCTAACAGTCCGCCGCCAGTACGTGTGACCTTCAAGTCTATTTCAATGACACTGAGCCCGTTACTTCAGGTCAACTCTCCTTTGATCCCAGACTTCGCTCCGGCTTGGGCCGCGGCCTATGCTAAGGCTAAAGACAAGGTGCGTTTCATGCATCAATAAAGATCTTAATCGACATCGTGCCGCGCACGCCACAACTCTCGTGCATAAAATGCGCGTTTTCGATGCATCTTCTGTCATTTGATTTGCCATATGCGAGATGTTATGGAATGACCAGAGAAGTTCTTATAAACGTTCAAACGTTCAAGTTCTTTATCGCCATCTTACCGGATCGAAGCTCACTCGGATATTCCTCCTGATATTCTGTCCAACAGATCAGCAACTTCACTCTCGATGAGAAGGTCAGCGTGGGAACCGGAGTGGGTTGGATGAATGGTCGCTGCGTCGTATGTTATGTTGTATTCATCCTTGATAACGCTGATCTATCTTGAATAGGGAAATATTCCTGCGATTGAGCCCATTACAGGACGCGGTTGGCCCGGTCTTTGTCTTGAGGTACTTTTAGTCTGTTGCAGAAGATTATTCCGCCACTCACTTGTCGGCAAAGGATTCACCTCTAGGTGTCCGATTCGGAGACTTCATTACCTCGTTCCCTACTGGCGTCAACACCGCAGCCACGTGAGTTACTTTGATAACAACATGTAAATTAACTCAAGCTAATTATACCATGAATCTTAAGCTTTAACCGACGTCTCATTCGTGCCCGCGGTTACGCTATGGGACAGGAGCACAAGGGAAAAGGTGTCCATGTTGCTCTTGGGCCCATGATGAACATGGGACGCATCGCGCAAGGTGGACGTAACTGGGAGGGCTTTGGTGCCGATCCATTCCTCACTGGTGAAGCTGCCTATGAGACAATATTGGGCATGCAAGCGGCAGGCGTTCAAGCGTGTGCAAAGCACCTCATTAACAAGTGCGTGTATGCGTCGTGTTTTTTGTTGCAATTCTTCTGATTTGCACGTGCATTAGTGAACAAGAGCACAAGCGCACCCAGGAAAGCTCTGACGTCGATGACCGAACTCAGCATGAGATCTATGCTCACCCGTTCTTGAAAAGTGCCATGGCCGGTGTAGCGAGTATGATGTGCAGTTATAGTACGTTACCTAGTAGATTTGGATTGTTCAATAATTGACGTGCGCCTAGACTTGATTAACAGCACGTACGCTTGCGAAAATGACAAGGTCATGAATGACATCATCAAGCGAGAGTACGGGTTCCAGGGATGTAAGTCATTTACTGCAATTGTCTGGCTGATTGATTACTGAATTATGTTAACCATCTTGTTAGATATTATGTCTGACTGGCAAGCGTAAGCCAGAACTTTAGTGACGTTCATTCAAAGCTCTAACCAGTGTACAGTACTCACTCGACAATCTCTGTCATTACAGGACTAGATGTAAGTTCCAACTGTTTCTTCGCTCAAAATGGAAAAATCAAATTTCTATCCCCAGATGACAATGCCTGGTAATTTTCACTTTCTTTCAAAAGAATTTACCTTGACAATGTGTTAGGTGATATCACCTTTGACTCTGGCACGACCTACTTCGGCGCCAATCTCACAGCCTACGTTCAAAATGGCACCATTCCGGAATCTCGAGTCGATGACATGGGTATGTAGTCCAAACGTAGTCGATGGACACTTCAGGTTTGAGAACTTGACCTTACTCTCAGCTATCCGTATTCTTGCCGCTTGGTACTACCTCCAGCAGGATGCGTCCTCGTACCCTATGGTTAACTTTGATGCCTTCCGCCCTGACGACGAAACGACTAACGAACACGTGGACGTGCAAGATGACCATTACAAAATCGTGCGGGAAATCGGCGCCGCCAGTGTTGTCCTACTTAAGAACGTTAACAACGCGTTACCGCTGAATAAACCAAGGAGCTTGGTTCTCGTCGGCAGCGATGCTGGACCTGGCAAGATCGGTCCCAATCAATTTACTGATCAGGGAGGCAATGATGGTGTTTTAGCTATGGGATGGGGTTCTGGTACATCTAATTTCACATACCTCATCACAGTGAGTTCTGTCGTGTACGTAGAGAGCTACGGCATCCGAGTGACAAACATCCTGACAGCCCCTGGAAGCCATCCAGACTCGCGCTCGCCAGGACAGGACCAGTATTTCTTGGATTTTGGATGATTTCAATCTCGCGAGGGCTGGTAACATGGCCGTTGGCAAATCTGCCGCTATCGTCTTCATCAACTCTGATTCTGGTGAGGGGTATATCACTGTCGACGGAAATGAAGGGGACAGGTGCGTATCCATGGTTCAAACCCTACTCAACGCAGGCGGGACTGAAAGCTTTCTTGCAGAAAGAATTTAACAGCCTGGCACGGGGGTGACAATCTGATCAATGCCGTTGCCGCTCAGAACAAGAACACGATCGTCGTCGTACATAGCGTTGGCCCCCTCATCATCGAGCCTTGGATTGAGCATCCCAACGTTACCGCTGTATGCGATCGGATGTGGTGCCTTCATGTCTGTACTGACTAAGTTCTCCTTAGGTCCTTTGGGCCGGCGCAGCTGGACAAGAGACCGGCAACGCAATCACGGATGTCCTGTACGGCGACTGGAATCCTTCCGGAAGACTCCCATATACAATTGCCAAACAAGCTTCCGACTATCCCGCCCAACTCGTGACGGGTGGGCAACCTGCGGATATCCTTGTGATTCCTTACACCGAGGGGTAAGTGACATCGTTTTCGTGTCCTGATTTTTAATATTGAGGCATTGATCTTAGTTTGGAGATTGACTACCGTCACTTCGACGCTGTATGTTCTTCAACGTTCCCTTGTTTCGTATCGTCTGACATATCTGACGCGATGTATGTAGAGAAACATCACACCACGCTTCGAATTTGGCTTCGGGCTGAGCTACACGACATTTGCTTACAGCAACCTCAAAATTTCGGCGATCCATGGACCTGACAACACGCAATCCGATTTGATCAGCGCTTGGAATGCTGGGACAGCTTCACCAATTGGTCAAGGATCTTCGGCCGCTCTTTGGTATGTCTCTTGTCATGTGAAGTTGGATGCCTCGCTGATGCATATATTTGAAAATTTCCCAGGCTTCATAGGCCCGCTTACTCCGTCACCTTCACTGTTACCAATTCTGGTTCCCGATATGGTGGCGAAATCCCACAACTATATCTCCATATGCCGGCGTCTTCGGGTGAGCCGCCTTCTATTCTGAGAGGGTTCACCAACGTCGAATTGCAACCTGGAGAGGCGAAGACCGTTACGATTAGCCTCTCGCGATACGACTTGTCAATTTGGGATGTCATCGCCCAAGGCTGGCGCAGGCCCAATGGAACAATTACGTTGACAGTGGGCGCGAGCAGCAGGGACGGCCGTCTGACTGGAACAATCCCTAGCACTCGCCGCTCTTAAAATACCCGGCTCTCAACTGCTGATGGAGGGGATTTTCTTGATCACCAACTTTTTTCACTCTATTGCAAATGAATACGAGCCAGATATACCCTTACTAGTATATCGAGCTGTAACCCTCCCTTTATTGTACCGTCAGACCTTCTAGGTATTGTAGATGACTAACGCTCAAAACCTCGAGTCTTTCGTTCAAAAGCTGACCTTTGCGGGATTGACTTTCATTCCTACGATCTGGCGTGACCTTGGACCTATAGGTCAATAATAGTACGGTAAGGAACTTGTGGTAAATTGCAAGACTAAACGGAGGTTGAAAGAAAATGTGGTCCGATCACTCCTAGCTCTACACTTTTCGTTTACCCACCATCGTCAAGACCTTGCACGCGGACATATAGCATCTCGTAGCTCTCGAAAAAATGAATAGTCTCTTTTATGTATCTATCTCCGCCCGTAGCTCACATGATAGTCTTGTTTTCAGAGGCACGAAGGCATTTGTACTATTTTCATGCCCCAGAAGCTAGCTTGCACAAGGCCTGCACCACCCCAATACGTTATGCCACGAGGATCGTAGCGTGAAAACGTGCAAAATTTGACGAGGGCGTACCCACAGTGACTCAGAGAAGCCTCAAGTTATTCAGCATCTACGGGGGCAACTGGCTGAGTAGTCCTCACAGGGATATCATGGGACGGTGAGGACGCATGCTACTGCGTTCATCTGACTTCAGAACTATGGGATTTGCTTTCTATGCCAAGCGAGTTTGAGCCTATATAAGCGCTCAGCTTGACCAGCGGTTTGCAGAGAAGTTGTAGAAATGTTTCATCATTTTCTTAGCTTTGTACTCTTGAGTCTGCTTTCGGCAGCCAACGCTGTTGGATCCTCGTCCTCCGCCCTAGGCTCCTCGGCGTCTATTCTTGCTTTGTCTGTCTCCTCGCCATCGGCTACGACTTCAGGGAGTCAGGGGGCGTCCACGGTACTAGGTCACTCGGCCTCTCAGACATTACTTCAATCTCGGACAGCTATCTCCAGCCTCGTACCTTCGAGTGCCATCCAAAGCTCAGCGTTGGCCTCTGCAGCTCCTTCTCAAGGCCCGGTTCCTGGTCTTTTTCCGGCAACTGACCCCAAGCATCCGCCATCGACTCGGGATTCGACTATCATTGTTCCAGACTTCGCCCCTGCTTGGTCGGCTGCACATTCCAAAGCCAAAGCCAAGGTTCACTGAGACGTATTTCACACTGGATGGTAATTTTCTTAGTATGAATTCCTTAGATTGCAGGCTTTAGTCTCGATGAACTTGCTAGCGTTGCAACTGGTGTACAGTCAACTGGTCGCCCTGGTCGATGTGTTGCAAGTGTTTTTTGTTTGTCTGTTGATTAGTTACAATCTCGCTCACAACAGCGCAGGGAAATATTCCCCCTGTCGAACCAGTTTCTAGCCGTGGCTGGCCTGGTCTCTGTCTAGAGGTAAGCTTTCTCCTGGCTCCCTAATATCTCTGGCTCTACTTCGTTCCAGGATTCGCCTCTGGGTGTCCGTCTCGCTGACTTTGTAACCGCATTTCCAACTGGGATAAATGCAGCAGCGACGTACGTGACAAGCATATGAAAATTTGTGTAGAGAACTTGATACCTATCGACCAGATTCAATCGATCCCTCATTCGTCTCCGTGGCCTCTACATGGGGTTAGAACATGTCGGGAAAGGGGTCAATGTTGCTCTAGGTCCGATGATGAATCTAGCGCGAGTCGCGGAAGGTGGTAGGAATTTTGAAGGATTTGGTGAAGACCCCTTCCTTGCTGGCGAAGGTGAGGAAGTATTTACAATAGACACGCTGTCCGCTAACGAGACTGTCAGCTGCATACGAAACAATACTTGGCATGCAACAAGGTGGAGTGCAAGCTTGTGCAAAGCATTTCATTGACAAGTGAGTCTCCCGCTAGAATGCAGACGGCTCTTCTGATCTGTTTACATCATCCCCTAAAAGCGACCAAGAGCATGCTCGGACGACTTCCTCTTCAAATGTCGACGACCGGACCCAACACGAGATATATGCTCAACCATTCTTGCGAAGCGTGATGGCAGGCACAGCAAGTGTTATGTGCAGTTACAGTATGTGAAATATCTTTCAAGGAAACGTAGTGCAAAACATTATCTTTGCAGATCAGATCAATGGAACATATGCTTGTGAAAATAATAAAACCCTGAATGATATTCTTAAAAGTGAATTTGGTTTTCAAGGGTGTACGTCGATTTCTTACTCTACGTATGGCATCATGATGACCGAAATCTAAGTTGTCGTTTCTGACTGGGGGGCGTATGTGTCTGACTTCGATTCTCTAATGTGTTTCACAACAAGAATTCCAGGACGCACTCTACACTCTCTGCTGTGGATGGCCTTGATGTTGTTCTCATTCATAGACTGCTGTTTGAATCTTTTAACATTTTTTCATAGATGACAATGCCTGGTAATGTTGGTGCGGGACCAGGATCCTTCTTTGGCGCTAATTTGACAGCTGCTGTCCAAAGCAAATTGGTATCTGAGGATCGTCTGAAAGACATGGCAGTACGTGACTCTCTCCTTTATATTCGAATGACATGTAATCTCCCTTAGACCCGCGTTTTGGCTGGATGGTACTTCCTTCACCAGGATGCTTCGTCATTCCCAGCTGTTAACTTTAACGCTAACAACCCCGGTGACATAACGACAAACGAACATATCGACGTTCAGGATGATCACTTCAAGATAGTGCGAGAAATCGGTGCTGCCAGTACGGTCCTTTTGAAGAACGAGAATGGTGCCCTACCATTGAAACGTCCTAGAAGTATTTTCATGGCTGGTAGTGATGCAGGACCTGCGCGTGAGGCTGGCCCTAATGCATTCAGGGACCAGAGTGGAAACGATGGCATCTTGGCAATGGGCGGAGGGAGCGGGTGAGCGAAAACGCAGTTTCGAACGATACATAGACTTAATCACTTCCAGAACAGCGAATTTCACTTACTTAATCTCAGTACGTCATTTGAAGAGAACAACTATTTCGTCGTATGATTAACTTGTCTGTTTCCAGCCTTACGAAGCACTCCAGGCACGCGCACGAAAGGATCGCACAAGTGTGTCATGGATATTTGATGACTTCAATGTTGCAAGAGCAGGTAACATGGCCATTGGCACTTCTGCTGCTATTGTTTTTGTCAATTCCGATTCTAGTGAAGGCAGTGATAGGTACGTTGCAGATTTGCCCCGATTCCTTTCTAATTCATCCGGCGCAGGGCTAATCTAACGGCGTGGCACGGGGGAGACAATTTGATTCTTGCTGTCGCGGCTCAAAATAACAACACCATTGTTGTAGTTCACAGTGTGGGTCAGCTCATTATCGAGCCTTGGATTGACCACCCGAATGTCACTGCGGTGAGATAGTATGGCAATTGTCCGATGACGATAGGCTTACCCAAATTAGGTACTGTGGGCTGGCGCCCCAGGAGAGGAAGCTGGCAATTCAATTACAGACGTTTTGTATGGTGACTGGAATCCATCTGGTCGGCTCCCGTACACAATCGCAAAACATATTGAAGATTATTCTGCCCAAGTCACTCTCGGAGGAACGCCAGGAAACATTCTTCAAATTCCGTATACTGAAGGGTTCGTGCCCTTGGTCCTCTCTGCATCATGTCTAGAACAATTTTAGGTTGCTCATTGGCTACCGGGGCTTTGACGCCGTAAGATTTCATCTAGTTGAATATTGATGTAACTGACGCCTTGCCAAAAATTTAGCACAATATCACCCCTCGATTCGAATTTGGCTTTGGCCTTAGTTACACTAAATTCGAGTATAGCCACCTTCGCATTACCAAGGTTTCTTCTTCAAGTTCAACTGAGCAAGCGCAAGAGCAGAACTGGGACCAAGGAAATCCGTCTTCTACTGGAATCGGGTCTTCAACAGCCCTGTGGTAAAGTGCATACAGCGCTGAAGTGGATTAACCTGATCGTTGAAAATATCCAGGTTACATCGTCCCGCATTTAGGGTAACATTTGACGTCAAAAACACAGGCTCAATTGCTGGAGGCGAAGTATGTTGTTTCGAGATTACGGTCATCATGTCTATTGATCCCTCGATGTGATAGATCCCCCAACTTTATGTTCGGATGCCCTCTTCATCTGGAGAGCCACCATCAATCTTGAAAGGTTTTTCCGACGTCTATTTGCAGGCCGGGCAGACGAAGAATATCGCCATCGATCTCTCACGACATACACTCTCCATCTGGGACGTCCTGAATCAGGGGTGGCGTAGGCCAGAAGGCACAATAGGCATATCGATCGGAGCAAGCTCGAGGGATTTTAGGTTACACGAAACCATCCCACTATGATGAGATTTGGGTTGCGATGTTACATGTCTTGAGAAAGATTAAGCAAACGACCTTGTACAATATCAGAATCAGTTCGCGATTTTCTTCTCAATAAGGGTGGTAGGAGTTACCTTCCATACCACCTGTGACCATAGTCACTTCACCGGATACGTGCCCAGAAATACGGGGAGACGATAGTACAACGACTTGACTAGCGACATCGCTTGTAAGGCCCACTTTCTTCAGCGGAGTCCTATCGATTTCTTTATTCATCTTAACCGCTATGCAGGACGAACTGAGCGCACGTAGCCATTGCCCGATAGACAACATCGGGATCGTTCAATGCATCAGTCACCATAGGCTGTGAAACCTGTCGGACAGTGTAACATATTCTTGAGGTTAAATTTTACCGTTTTCACCCATCCTGGCGCAATACAATTGACTCTCCCCTTAGGTGCAATCTTGACGATCTCGTTCTTTAAAGTCAAGGTGAATCCATACATCAGTGCTGTGATTCTGTTATCAGAATAACTCGATCAAACGAAGATTGTACGCACCACTCTTGGATGTCGAATAATCAGCGTGGCCAGCCTCACCTGTGCAGAAATCGATTATTGTGAGGTCAAAAGGGTGGCGCAAGCTTCCTTACCAAATTTACCGGAGGTACTCCCGATGAACAGAATTGAAGCATAGTCTTTAATGTCATCCGATGCACTCTGAAGACCTTTCAGATATTCCCGACAGACTAAGAATGAGGATGTCAAGTTGATGTCGATGGTCGACTTCCATTGTTCGAGCGACATTTGCACCACAGGTTCATGTGCCGGGGGCCAAAAACCATGGTTGACGATAATGATTTGCACGGGCCCGAAAGATGATGAAGCCTTGGCAAAAAGCTGCGCAACAGTGCTTTCGATGGTTAGATTAGCCTGAAGAGCCTGCAAATGATCTTGATATTGAGCATGAAGCGGCTCTAAATTCTTATTGCTTGAGTTGTAATGCGCAGTAACTTTAGCACCTTGTTCTGCGGGATTCTCAAGTCAGCAAAAAGAATTCGAGTCATCTAGAAGATTGATTGACGCAGAAACACATTGGTAATTTCGAGTCCGATACCACCGTTTGCTCCTGTATTTATCAAGTCAGTGCTAAGCATTAAACTAGGCAAAATAGCTGTTGAAATGACCAGTGACAAGAACATGAATGTCTTTCAAACCTAGATCCATGCCAGTGTGTATTGTGTTGGTCGTTGTTGCCTTCTAAGTTGCTAGTGGGAAGGAGAATCCAGACGCGATGAAGCGATTTGGTTGTGCACGTGGAGTACGGTAATTTCATCTTTACCATTGGTGTACTTAGCGGTCCGATGACCTCCAGACTACTAGTATAAGTACGGAATCCGTCAAAGAAACTTGAAGACGTCAGGCCATTCCTGAGAGTTTTGGCTTTGATATGCGTAGTCCTTGGGAAAGGATCACATCGACGCCGGCAAATTATTGTGCATATGCTATAAACGTTCGTAGCACCGTGGTACGCGACTTGTGTTTTATGTAATACGGCCCCCGGCCGGTCATCTGACATGAATTTGCTCCAAGGTTCTGAGTGACTCTCAGTTCAACATATAATAAGAACGGGGAGACGGGAGTGACTTAATCTTCAACGTGTTTCTCAGGCCAGGAACTCGCGGATTTTCTCAAGCTGTGATAGACAGATCCGGAGCCATCGGGCCTTCAAATGTACAAGGTTCTCATATAAATGCCCTTGATAAATGATCAAAGTCCACGCTTGCAGAAGTTCCAGGTTATCTTCAAACGGCTGAGGTTAGTTCAATTTCGATCTAGGCATACACTCTCCTGTCTGATACCCTTGCGACACTCCAGTTCGTCGAGTCTTAAGTATGTCAAACCCTAGTCACCCTCTTCCTGCTCCTGGCATCCAACAAGCGTACTGTAACGTATCTGCGCTTGAAGGAGGCATACTTGAGCTCACTTCGACGCATTTCACAACAAGTGGCATTCCAGGAGAAGTCCTGACGGCACCATCCTTGGCCTTCCTTCTCCAACACTCCACAAATGGCCAAAACTTCTTGTTCGACCTCGGCATCCGCAAAGATTGGCATACCTATCCACCAGAGACGGTGAAGTTGATAGAAACGTTCGGGCTTAGCATTCCACAGGATGTCGTAGAGTCACTTGCCAAAGGCGGAATGTTACCTTCAGAAATTTCCACCATATGCCTCTCTCACGTCCATTTCGATCACATGGGCGACTACACTCTTTTCCCCAAGAGTACCCTTCTTCTCGGTGAAGAGAGCAAACATGTACTCGCTCCAGAGTACGTGGAGCCTCTGATCATCAAAGACCTGCCACTTGATCGCACCAAGTTCCTCTCCACGGTCGAATGGCAGCCTCTCGGCCCTTTCCCGCGCGCTTTCGACTTCTACGGCGACGGCAGCCTGTACATCATCGATGCTGCTGGCCATCTTCCTGGTCATCTCAACGTACTCGCGCGCACATCTGCAGACGGTGCATGGATCTTCCTTGCCGGAGATAGTGCGCACCACTGGGACCTCGTAACAGGGAAAGGGCAGATCGCCATTCATGAGCACATGCATGGTTTCTTCAGGTGTGCCTATCTTGATAAGGAGGAGGCGGAACGGCATCTAGCGCGCATGAGAGAGCTTTTGGGAATGCCTCGCGTTCGCGTGCTTTTGGCACATGACGAACCGTGGTATAACGTCAACAAAGGAGGAGGAGCATTTTGGCCGGGGAAGATACCGTCTCTGTAGGACCTACAGATATCAGTAGCATGTACGTCTGGAGTGCCCAAGTTCTGTTGTGCGTCACTGCACATGCGCAAATATCCACACAAGCCTGCTACGGCGAATCACTGTGTTTTGATCCCAAAACGTCACGATGAGCCTTCATCTGAAAGTATATACTGCGATAGACAGGAAAAGGATAAAAGAAAACGAGACAAGTGAATTCCCAAATGTCTAGAAAATGGTGCAGGATCTCGAGAAGGATGGGGTGACAGAAAATTTACGGCAGGCCGACGTGGCAGCCAAATTCGGACCGTCAATATAAGAAGTTTAGCTTCAAGTTCGGCTTCGTAAGCTAGAGCCGAAATCACAGATAACAGAGACTAAATGAGGCGGTTCTTCCAGTTACTTTCAGAATCGTCCATGTTTTGCGCAAGTGGTACCGCGTTTTCAATAGAGTTCACTCATCACGTGATACGCGTTTCAAACTCCGAGAACCTCGGCAGTCGAACTTGCTTGTTTCAACAATTTACTATTGCCTCATCCAATAGCTATCACTCAGTCGCAATAATCATGGTACGTTGCCTAGCCTCCATAATGCGGGAATGGACTGATCGAGCTGCTTTCTAGTCTCTAACAGCTACAGCTCTCCGCCGCGTGATGCGTGAAATCACCGAGCTTAAAAAGAGCCCGCCTGAAGGCATTCGTATTCAGACGAATGAGGAAGACATGTTGGATATCACTGGAGTAATACAGGGCCCAGGTTAGTGCATGGAGTAGAGCGTCAAGACGCGCGCAATTTGTCGACATCAGTTTGGTGGCTGACCAAGCTTGATTTGGCTTTTAACAGAAAGCACGCCCTATGCCGGTGGTTACTTCAAGGTGAAGTTCAAATTCACTGAAGAGTTCCCTGCTGCACCTCCGAAGTGTGAGTGACGATGTTATACTGTCTTTGAGTGTCGTGCTTACATATTTGACTTTCAGGTTGGTTTGCTACAAAAATCTTCCACCCAAACGTCTCCAACATCGGCGAAATTTGCGTCAACACATTGAAGAAGGATTGGAAGCCGACGTATGGCATAGAACATATTCTTGTGACCGTCAAGTGTCTCCTCATCTATCCCAATCCTGAATCGGCACTGGACGAGGAAGCAGGGAAGCTTTTGTTGGAAAACTACCAGAGTTATTGCGATCGAGCGAAACTTATCACCAGTGTCCATGCAACACCGCGTAAACGACCAGTAGAGTTTGACACACCTTCAGCTGAGGAGTCTTCAAATGC